>BLKR01007159.1:0-42884 GCA_011170035.1 Teleogryllus occipitalis | reverse complement strand
CCCTATAAACTCCTGAAGCAACTATTGGGCTGAACGTGTTGCAACACGGAGATGACGTAAAGTCATGAATGGTAGGAAGCCAGTACCTCATGTCGGATCGGGGGCCGCACCATGCCGTTCGACCCCGGACCGGCCGGTGCCGTCCGATCGCGGAGCGCCCCCTACCGCCCGACTCCGGACCGTTCCTTGCCGTCCGATCACGCGCCGCGCCGCCCGACGCGACCCCCTCCCACCGTTGAGCGCCGGCCTCCCGATTGGCCGGCTGCTCCAGCCAATCACACCGGCCCCCACTACTATATATTCCCGAGCGCCTACCACACCTGCGCAAAAAAAAAAAAAACCGGGGAGCGACTAACGACGGGAAATGACATGATGAAGCAACATCACTTCTTTCTGGGAGCAGCTAAGAGAATAAGAGGAAAGAAAACGAAAGAAATAAGCAGAAACAACAAGCGCGCCGCCCAAATACGAGAAAATCGTAAGGCGGCCGCAAAAAAGTTGATTAAATACTTAAAGAAAAATCACCGGCGGAAGAGCTCCCCACCAGGAGCAGGCCGCCATATTTCGGCCATAAACGACGTTCACCTGCGCAAGTACCTAAATGACTGTCTCGCCGCCTTCCCTGAATGGCTAAGTCGGAAACGACTCGCTCTTAACCTCGACAAATGCGTCGCCGTCAACTTCACTCGTAAGAGGGCAAACCCCAATGAAACGGTGAGCTTGGCCGGCGCGCATTTGCCGTGGCAGAGTGAAGCGAGATATCTAGGCGTGATGCTTGACAGCGGTCTCCGCTGGCATGCGCACGCTCGATATCTCGCGGCCAAAATCCAAAACCGAACTCTTCTTCTAAAACCTCTTCTCCGTTCCCCTGATCTTTCTCTTCCTCTTAAGCGGCGTTTATTCACCGCATGCGTGCGCCCCTTGTGGGCGTACGCGTGCGAGGTATTCGCCGCCGCTCCACCTTCCACTCTGCGACCCATTCGGGTCGCAGAAAACAGAGCGGCGCGCCTCGCGGCGCGCCCACACCTCCCTAACTTGCCCCCTGACCGCACTCCCCGCAACAAAGACGTGTTCGGAATTCTGGGCGTGCGCCATCAGTTCCCGGCGGAGCTGCGGCGGCGGGCGGAGACGGCGCTTGAAAGAGCGCTGCGGCCGTCCGCTCCGCGCATCCTGCGCGAGACCGGCGTAGCGGCGAACAGCGGCGTGCACAGGGCCTTCCACAGAAGAAAGGGCCCAAAGCACGTCGCCTTCACCTTCCGCGCACTTCCCCCGCACAAGTTCTCAGAACTGTGCGACGCGGGGGAGCAGATAGTGCGTGGGAGGCGGTCGCCGCTCCATGATGCCGGAAACCGCGTGGGAGGCGCGGATACGCGCCCCGCCGGGCCTGGGCCGCCCGGGTTCGAGAACGTCGCGGCGCCACGGACGCCTGAGTAAAGTCGGCGCCGTGGCGTACAAGTGCAGTGTATATAGTGTATAGTGTAGTGTTAGTGTTGTGAAGTGCGGTATGAATGTGTGAGTGAATGGGTTTGTACATATAGAATAAGAATGACTGAGTGAGTGAATGAAATAATAAGAAAATGGAAGAAAAAGGAACAATTTAAAGAACTCTGACACATATTTCATTTCCAAACTTGTTTGATAAAACTAAATGCCCAAAGAGGCTTTGTATAGTTTTAAGTTAGGCTAAGATTAATTATAGTTAGTATATTTAAGTTATCGCCCTCCCGCAGCTCCAGAAGCCGAAAGGCTGGAGCATAAATTGTATACCCTTACTTGAATAAATTCCCGCCTCGCTAGGGTAACTAGCGGGGGGAAAATTGAAAAAAAAAAAAAAAAAAAAAACACACCTGCGCACAACAGCCCTGAGGAAGACCACGATAAGATGGTCGAAACGTCGGCAACACAGCCTTCGACGCGGCGTCACCTGGACAGCCAAGATCATCTACATGACTCTGGCCGCGGAAGCCTACGACTTCAAAGCTTGCTAAGGGCTCTCTCTTCCTCTCCGCCCGAGAAAATGGACTTAAGATTGTTTTCTATAAACATAGAAATATCAAGTTTTTTTTTCTAGATTTAAGAATAGCTGATAAGGTAGAATCAAAAGGGTAACATGGCCATGAATGTGATAATGAAGGAATGTATGAGTTGAGTATGTATGTAATGTAAATATAGTATGAATGTGATGTGTTCGATTGTATAATATTTGATGTTTTTTTCATTGTGTATTCGTAGCGAATAAAGCGAGGTGCGGATGTTGTAAAGAAACTGGAGGAAACTTAAATTATAACTCTTTAGGAAAAATAAACATTTTTTCTTTATTTCAATAGTTAAATTCAACGAGTAAAATTACCTACGTAAATCTTTCATTCTTGAATTCCATATGGTCCAGTCTGACGCCCCACAAATATACATTTTCTAAGACCTGCAACGAATTGAATTCTGAACGAATAGAAGTAAAAGAAAGTAATTAACCGAATAAATACTGATCAAACAATTGCATTTTAGGTATTCGTTTTTTTAAATAAATTATTTTTAGTGTACGAGAGAGAAAGCAGCAAATCGCAGTGTGGAGAAAGTAATGAAATGCTGTGGAAAATCCATCTGTCAACATGTCTTTGAACAACGTGTTATATTTAAAGGTAAGTATTACCTTAATCAATTTATACACGACCGCTAGTTGCCAAATAAAAATGCAACAACCAAAATTGTACAATTTTTTATTAACTATTCCCTTATCCAACCATAAAAAGGAAAAGGAATTATGACCTAAAAACCTAATGGACTGAGTCGGGCCTAACATAAAAGCTCTAGGCCATGGATCTCGTAAAGATTACGTGCTACTCTCAGGATAGGAAAGCGCGCTCAGGATCGGGAACATCTCGGAATCCTTTTTCCAGGTACAATCTAAACTTAGGATATACACAATACAACAGATATAAACTTACAATAAAAAAATTATTTTCTAAATTGTTACAAAATTTTAACTGTGGCTCTCGCCTCCTGTTACAATTAATTAGTTTCTCATGTCTGGAAGGGAAACGACATTGTATTACATGTTAATAATAAAAAATGTTAGGCAAAACATACCGTGCCTTTTTAAAGAAATACAAAACAAAACATCCCAATATAATATTTACACAGAATTTACATAGTTGCGTAATTATTTTTGGTACATTCTCTACTTTAGGAGTACAGAAATGCAACTATTTCTACAAAAATGCTAAAGAACTCTCATGAGTTGCTTTTCCAGAATGGAGCTGAATTTGCAAACATAACAAATTAGGTTCTCTCATGATCTCTCATCTTCTCTCATGATCTCTCAATGATCTCTCATTTAACACATGCGCACGATTGTGGATTCTTTTCATATACCTATGTATTCGACCTGGCTGTTTTCGTTTGGCACCTCATTGCACCTTTACACTTGCATCAGTGTGACATAAACCGTGCGTGGCCAAACTCGCGACCTTGCTACGATGTTACCCGAGCGGTGAACTTAAGCCGCTCATGGGGCCAAACTGACGGGCTCCAATCCAAGGATCACTGCTTGCATTACAATATCGCAGTATGGGCGCCAAAGTCCCGTCTTCCAACGTGCTGTTTCAGTAACTGCTTTGCTGCAACATCAAACAAACCATTAGAGATGCGCAGAAGCAGCAACAACAACACTCGGATGCTTTACATGAAATGCATGGCTACTTGCCACATACATCACGAGACTGCACATAAATACCCAAGCGCACCAACAGCGACTAACTGGGATTTCTATAAATTTGCACCGCTGCAAACAAGGGACAACCAGTTAATACATAATAAATTTCATGCACATTACAATACCATAAATCAATAAGAATCCGTAATCATGACTTCTACCAAATTCATTGCCCACTACGGGCATTCAACACGAGAGAACCATCCTATAAAAAGACATCATTAAAACATCAGTTATAACGGCACTGTGCCGGACTCATTCCCAATTTCGAATATTAATTTAAACAACACATCTAAACTGCAAACCCGGTTGTGGCTAGTGGCAATTTTACTGAGGCGCGCAGGTCCTTTTATAAGCTCTCTTTCTGTGGAATATCACGCCGCAGCGCACTGTTTCGCCGCAGTCTAGCGCGACGAGGCGTAACGAAAAGACATTAGCACACCTGGTGGAAAAGGGTGCAAACATACAGTAAAGTTGCACTTTGCACTCGGAATGGTGTATAGACTGAACGCTCCTCAATGTCGGAATGGAGTATAAGCATAGATCTGTAGTAGCTGGATGTAGGAGCCGATGACTGAAGCGAAGCTGTGTTCATGATATCACAAAATAATATAATCTTTTAAGATATATAAGCTTATACTGCATTGCCAAGAGCTGGAAATCAGTCTGTATTACTTACAATAGTATATGATTTAATGTTATGACATAAAAATCAATAGTAAAGCACAAACATAATAAATATAAAAGTGTTTATGTATTATTTATTTTTATGCCATAATATGGTTACCTTAACTTTAAATAGGAAATTTGTACACAAAAGAGAAGTTTACAATAAACTTCAGCTGATATCGAACATCCTCATGGCCATGATATCACATTGAAAACATATTGTGTACCTTTTTTAATGTGCTGAAGTATCAAAGAATGCACCAACATGTAATACCTTATCTTAATTTTAACATGATTTATACTTAAGACTAGGAGGTAAAATGGTTTTACTTCCAGAGTTGAAAACGATGGCTTCTCAGATGACATAGCACATGCTTTTTCTTTATTCAATCTAGCTCATGCGTGAAACATGACACAACGCTTGCACCTAAATTATTCGTAGGAATTTTGCTAAAATTATTATTTGGTTGCTCATCATGACAAGCAATTTAAAAAAAAATACTAGTGAGAACCCGTCAAAATTTGACGGTGAGATCTGAGATAATTTTAAAATACTGTACCCAGACTAATGTTCACAATATATTGCATTGTTTCGATCTTGAGGGTATAACGAAGATATTCGGTGATGAGTTCCAAAAATTTTGAACACGTATGGCCCATGACTAGGTGGCAATGCAATATCGGCACAAAAGATATGGCACTATTATACTGAAGGACATTATTTCTAAAATTTTTGTTGTGTCATCATCTCCTATAACCAACTGTTTGATTTCTTCTGGCATATTACTCGAAGGTAAACTTATTTTCCCATTTAAGCAACACAGAGTAAATCGTTTGCAGAATTTCTCTCACATGGAAAGTACAAAGCAGAACAAAACTGACATTTCATAGACAATGACCCAATAGAAAACCAAATGATCTCACTATCACGACACCTACGTTGACTTTCTCTTTCGCTGCGTCCAGTTAATGTACGTCTGCGTCTTTTGGGGCGGGTGGACAACGATTCCGAATTCGACATAACCTGAAAACAACTTCACTAAAGTACAACCGAGCAAAACCCACTGTGTTCTCTACAAAATACACCACAGAAGCAAATACATGCAAACTGTCAATACCACAATGCAATTATTTCACTGAAACAAAACCTTTATGAATTGTAAACAAATCTCAACAATCAAAACAAAACATCAAGCATCGTGGACTCATGTATATCGATTTTGAAAACTGCCACCCTTTGAAATAAAACAATTGACTTTTGATAAGCGTACTATTAAAGAATGATTTAATTAATTAATTTACACCGTAAATGTTGGTGAATCAACACAAACAATATATGATAACACATCTAGGGATCATATTCTTTCATTTAAAAGAAAAAATACAACAATCGGTTCAGTAGAAGCTCTAAACGAAGCCATTGCAGAATACCTTATTTTTTTAAATATATAGATTCTTTAAGCTGTGTGTACTTTACTTTACTTTACTGTGTGTACACCTCGGATATTTTTAAAATTTTCTCAAAAACAATTCAAATTTTCTGTTTAAATTTCTTGTAGGAATAGAGTAAAATAGACTTATAAAGAAAACATATTTCCCATTTTCACTGTTAACTCTTAATTTTCGATTACTGCAAAAGTTAAGAATGTTTTGGAGCCTCGCATTACTACATTATTGAAAAGAGATTATTTTCAAGTAATATTTGTCTCCACAAATTGTTCTGTAATTAAAGTCACGTACATTTTTGAAAATGCTAATGAATGGAAGGAGCAGATAGATCGGAAGGGGCATGATAGGCGAAGCGGTGTGGCATGCGGGCTGACGGACAAATCGTGCAGGGAGAGGGCGAGGGCACTTAATACTAGATTGTTGTAAATAAATACAGAACAACGCCGAGAAATCAGCGATTATATCTTAAATAATCAATATTTAAGAACATTTGCAAGTTTACAAATTTGTACAAAGTAATTCAATACTTTGATCTCAAAATATTGTTACACATAATTTCATTTTTATTATACGATGAGAACTTTACTTTGAAGGATTATAGTTCTCTCATTGATATATTATTTTGTTTCAAATGCGTTGAATGTTTGAAATTTGTAGTAAGTGATATAATGTTTGATTGAAGTATTTCATAATAGTTCTCTAATACGTTTTCAGTGCTACAGAAAATGATTCAAAATCAAAACGTGGAATATTTTTTCGCAAAGCTTTTGTTTATATGAAGTGGAATTTTTCAAAAAGAAACTTTAAAATGCTTAGAAATAGGACATAGCAGAAATTATTTTAGTAGACAGAAATTACACGAAATATAATTTGAAAATAAATTCCTTAAATTAATGATTAAATAAATTTTTATTGCTGGAAATTTTTATTTCTTACACGAGTCCTTTCTGCCGCATTCAACGTATGCCAATGCCTTTTGCTACCTTTACTCAGTTATTACGCCTTATCAACTTTTTCACATGTTGAAGTCTTTCCCTATCTGAGTAAGTAAATTTCAAGGCAAACGCCGATTCCCGATAAAGATTCAGATACTAACTGAGAGATAAATTATCTACTGGTTAAGTGTCTGATAGCGTTTTTTCTTAACTATTTGACATATACCTTTCTGATAAAGTATCTTTCTGATTAGCTATGTAGGTTCAGTGAACATCGTATATCCTCGTCATATGTGTTCTGAACGCATTGCAGTATCAGAACGAATTTGCTGTTGTGCTGTTGAGCGAAGTCATTTTTTACAGAGTGTTAAGTGTAGTAGAAGCGTGTGATAAATCTGATTTTCAAAAATGGAGAAAGGTAGGAAGCGTGATAGAAACGTAAATTTTACCCGCGAAGAAACTGAACGACTTGTGTCCCTCGTTGAAGAAAGAAAACATATTATTGAAAGGAAGAAAAATGACGCTACAACATGGCAGGAAAAGGATACAGCATGGAATGCGATAGAAAGGAGTTTTAATAGCGCGGCCGGATGTGTTTTTCGTGATGCTAAACACCTCAAATTGAAATATGAAGCTTTAAAAAGGGACACTAGGAAAAAAGTTGCCACTATTCGTGCCCAACTTCACAACGCTGATAATGGTACAGCAAATGTTCCACCATTGACTCCCATTGAGGAAAAAGTAAAGGATATGATTCTTTTTGTGGAAAGAGGCGAGAGCGCAGATGATTCTGATCAAATTCTTACAAATGTTGCAGGTAATTACATACGAATTAATTGATTGGAATGTAGTATTGAATACTACGAGAACTGAATTACTAAGTTAATAAATATTTATTGTTTCCGTGTGCATTAACTAATCGACTCATTAGTCCAGTAAGTGTAGTGCACGTTATATTGCGAAAGGTGTCCGTGTTCTTCTGCCTCTGGAGCGCAATATCCGGTGCTGTCATGCACCGCTGCTGCAGTAATTTCCCCTTCCACGTATTCCCCCATAATCGGGCACGCCCCAGCCGAGACAAGTAGTAAAGTGGTAGTAAAGTGCACGTAAATGTAAGTGGGTATAATTAAGAGATGAGGATAGGATAAGGAAGGCGAAGGAACGATCCTGCGGGGTCCGTGCTCGTTTGGCTTCATCTCTGGCAATCGCCTGGTGTTACTCAGAGAAACCACGGAAAATTTCCGGTCAGATCAGCCGGTTGATAGAATCATCGTTGAATTTCTTTCAGCTACATAGCTAGTGTTTTAAATCTCCCTTCGTTCAGACTAGAGTCTTTATGGTCTTCAAGTAAACAATGCAATAATAGTATATGTTTTTATAACTGATTCCATGACTTAAATGATTTCAGAAATAATCCCAAACAGATGTATATTGAACTCGAAAGTTTTTCCCATTGTGCTTAATAAAGAAAATGTGGAGAATAGTGAAGGAATTGTATCAGAATTTTCAAGTGAAGAAGCATTTGAAGGTACTTAATATAGTAGATCTTGGAGGAATAAAAATGAAATTTGTTTGTCATTTACAAGTGCATTTGTTTCTTTCAGATAATGGCAATATTGTAATTGAATTGCAAAATTCAAGTACGTCACATGATTGTGTGTGTGACGAACCATTCTCGCAGAAAATATGTCAAAAGAAACCGGAACATCAAATCAATAAAGGTAAATTTACTCCCTTATTGCTTTCTTCATTATTATAATTATTATTATTATTATTATTATTATTATTATTTATGTTATTTTATAATTATTATTATTATTATTATTATTATTATTATTATTATTATTATTATTATAATATATTGTATTATAATTATGATAATATTATTACTGTTGTTGGTAACTCTTTTGTATATTATATAAGTAATTGAAATATTAAATTATTATTAAAATTGTAATTAAAATAAAATTTAAAACATATTTTTCAGAAAAAACTATTCCACCGAGTACACCAAACCTGAACATTTGCGGGGAAAAGTCATTTTCTCGAAGAAAATGTAAGTCCAAGAATCGTGGTTCATTAGAAACAAGGAAGTGGGGAGCCCTGAGTGAGTACGATAAATGAATGCATTTCTCACATTATTTATTTCTACATAAATTTTCTCCATGATTGTTCTCGGTAACGTGTATTTAGGTTACATAAATATGTTCATTGCATAAATTTTATATAATGTTTCCGGACATAGTTTTCCATTAATATAATTAAAAACTTATTATTATATGAATATTATTTTGCTCTTCACATCGTAAACAACGCTTTTGTAACCTATTAAATTAAAATGTTTTGATAATATTAATTGTTCAAAAATGTAATTATATTCATTCTTATTAATATTTTCTTTTACCAAACAAATATCAGTTTATGTTTGTTTACAACAAACACACAACTGTGTGTTGATTTTGAACATACTTGCACTCTGTAAGTATTCAATTTGATATTTCTTACTTCTTTTCATGTATGGGTAACGCAGAAAGGAATGTTATATACAGAGGTCGGACTTTTAAGGGCAAACTTCCTAATTTACGTGCTAAAATAGGTGCAAAAAATTAAGATTGGTGCATGTTTACTAGGGTACTACATGTTTACTACTATGATATCAATAGGGAACGGAATTTACTGTAATAAATAAATGCTAAATATGTACTACATAGACATTTTTCGAAATACCTTTCCGTTAATTTAACAGCAGAAACGAACCCTGCCCCGAGTGCAAACGTCTGTCCGGTTATGATGTGTTTTGCGGCCCTTTGCGAAGGGCCGGAGTCCCAGAGGTAGGGTGAGAAGTACAGGGTGAGGGACGGGGTAAGGTGAGAGAGCGATGGGCAAGGGATTTGCTTGAAATATGTCTTTGAGATACCGATGGGTAGAAGTACATGCCATCAAGCTCTTAGTCAAAGCATCGTCGAGAAAACATCAGATTTGTCATCAGAAGTGCGCAAATGTTAGACGTAAAATAGCAACATACTAAATACATCAGAACTCAACTGTGTTCGCTACGAAGCATCTTTGGCATCGGCAAGATATCCAGTACAAAAGGCAGCTCTGTCGCGGTAATTGGTAATGAATGACAATCGATCTCCTTTACTTTTCTTCTTCTGTCATTAAAAACAGATACAGGTTGTTTTGGAGCAAAGTGTAGCACAAGAAAGTGCATGAATTGCACACACATTCATACAACTTTGTTACAGTGTTTGTTCATATAATGTGCACATTTAAAATTAATCTTTTTCGAGTGGAAAGGTTAGAAATAGGGAAGAAATAGGCTATATTTAGGTGCAGTGGGGTAATTTAGAAGCAAATTAGATGCAAGGAAAGTTACTGAAATACTTCCGATTGGATTACATAACATGTTAGAAACAAGAAATGAAAGCTCTCAATGAACTTTGTCTTAGGTGATTTAGGTCCTTAGTTATATAATTAAAAATCAGTTATATAATTAATTTACTTCATTGTAAAAATACCTCATTTTGCTTTTTTAATGCCATCTTAGTACCCTACCCTAATATAAACGTCATTCGAAGCAATCACATGGTTTTTGTATTGCAATGTGATTTGTTGCAATCTGTTTAATAATGAAATGTAATGTCTAATTGCAATTATTGTTAATAGGTAAAATAAATCAAAAATGGCTGTTCCGGAAGTTTGCAGAAACAAAAACGAAAATTGCATTATTACAGAAAAAAGTGGTTCAAGAGGAATTGAAATTCAAAAGAGAAATTCATAAATTAGAAAAAGAGCATCTTTCATTACGAATAGACTTAATAAAAATAAAATTACAAAATGCAAAGGAAAAAAATATGTGAGGTTCTTGTTTTATATCATTTTTCTTGAAATTTGAAATATTAAATTGTCAAAAAGGGTATGTTTTTTCTTAATATGTTACTAAAATAATGTAAGATTTTGTGTTGTTTCATTGACCCACTGGTGTTACTACAACAATCACCTCTTTGACTCCTTAATCTCTTTTCTTCTTCCTCCTCCTCCTCCATAAAGATTTAATCTCCCGTATCTGTTTCTCTCTGATGGGATAAAAAAAAAGAATATTTAAAATGGGGAGAAGATCTCTTATTGGAACCAATAACCGTTTTGCTCAACGCTTTCCTGACTGAGTAAATTCCCGTGGAATGGAAAATTAGCCCGATAATACCGGGAGCGGTAGCTCAGTGCATCAACTGGTGTCACTGCAGCGCCTCTGACCGGGAGGTCCTAGGTTTGAGTCCTGACGGCGGCAGAATTTTCGGCACTAGCTTTTCAGCTAGGTCGAATTCAGCTGCTGTCTGGAGGAGAATTCTAGCGGCTGGCTGCTCTGATCGGTAGTTTTCCGTAGTTTCTCCGATCAACACCAGGCGAATGCCGGAGCAGTACCCTACCAAACGGGCCACGGACCGCGCGCGATCTGTTCTTCCTCTTCTTTGTCCTATCATCTCCCCTTACACACACACTTACACTAACATGCACTACACTACCACATATTCCGGAAGGTCAGTCAGGAGCTTAGAGCTTTTCCCGGCTGGGGCGGTGCCCAGCGGGTGGGAGAGTCCTGGCTAGGTCTAGCCGACGGTAGGTCGGCGCCGGATCTCGCCATACAGCGGGGGATGATCACCGCCATCTCTCGAGAAAAAACATGCCCTACACTTACGGGAATAATTACCAAAGCAGTTGACGTGCCCGAAAACACGAAAAAATCAATCAAAAGCACGATAATATTATTACACAAGAAAGGAAGTCGTAATAAAATGAGTAATTTATAGGCCTCTTAGTTTCTTATCAAACTTATACAAAGTTTTTACAAAAATACTGACCAAAAGAATTCCAAAAACGCATGATGAAAGACAATGACCAGATCAGGCAAGCTTCAGATCAAAATTCAATACAGTTGATCATCTCCAATCTCCTAACCATATTTTAGAAAAGGCGGAAGAATTTAATACACCAATATACATGGCATTCATAGATTATGAAAAGGTTTTCGATTCTGTAGAGCATGAGAGCGTGATACGCGCATTAGAAGAGTTAGGGATAGATCACAAGTATATTAGAATAATTGTGCAAAAAATACATGTAGATAGCTATTCGAAAGTTAAAACTGAAATGATTGGCCCGAAATTTAAATTACACTAGACGTGTAAGACAAGGGCACCCAGCTTCACCAAAATTATTTATCAGCGTGCTGAAATACATCTTCAGAAAACTAAACGGGACAGAAAAAAATTATGGTTTAAACATAAATGGCATAAATGGCTAAAGGTTAACCAATTTATGTTTCACAGACGATATAGTACTGTTTTCAAATACGAGAGCAGAACTTCAACAAATTATTAATGAAATATACCAAAAATGTATTTTAGTAAGACTAACGATGAACCCCAAAAAACAAAATTAATGTCAAATTGCGTAGAACATTACGTTACTATAGAAAACAAAACCATTGGTTACATGAAAGAATATACTTATCTTGGCCAAACTATAACAATAAATAAGAACAATTATAATGAACTAGCGAGAAGAATAGGGTTAGCTTGGGGAAAGTTTTGGCCTTCGAAATTTATTTTTGAGGGCCAAAATATAAACAGAAAATTAAAATTTCATCTCTTAGAAAGCTGTGTATTTCCGGTTATTAAATGAGTACAAACATTATGACACAACAAGATAAGAAATCTCAAAGAGTATGCCAAAGAAACATGGAGAAGAAAAAACTCATCAGACTGAAAGATACTGTAAAGAATGATGAAATTGGTAAACAGAGCGGTTTAAAGGATTTAGCAGCAAGGATCTAACAACTAAAATGGTAATGAGGTGGTCATGTGGCAAGATTAAAAGATGACACATGGACATATTTGTTAACAACTTGGGACCCAAGACAGGGAAAAAAGCAGAGGACGTTCTTAACAAAGATGGGCCGATGTATTTAAGAACGTTAATGGCAACATGTAGACAAGAATAGCCCAGAACAGGAAAACATGGAAGGCTCAAGAGAAACAAATGAAGTTTGTTGCTGTGCTAATATAGTGCTAGATGTAAATAAGTGCAAGTGTAAATACTAAAGTCAATGTTAATGTAAAAACTAAAATAAGAGTAAATGTATAAACAAAGTGGAATGCAAAGTCATCAAGAACAGTAACACTGGAATGTATTTGAAAACTGAGTGCAATTAGAATTAAAATAGCATATAGTGAAAGGCAGGATAGTACTAGATAGTAGTACTATATTAATAACATTACACCTCTTAAGGACTGGTTCACCTAAAGAGGGGGGCAGAAACTCATATGTGATCTGAGAGGAGCCCCCTACCCTTTTAGGGATTCAATGGGCGAACGAAAAATATGACAAATAGCGACAAAGTGACTCCAGGCCTCTTGGATTGCTTGTTGTTGATATAGGGTGCTATGATTGGTTAGGGACTTTCCCTTTTTGACTCTTGCTCGGACACCTTTCAAGTTTTTGTAAGTTATTTCGCTATTTTCAGACACCTTTCATGGATTTGCTGTTTGCACATTTTATTTAAAATGAAATAAAATAAAAAATATTTTATTTAAAATTAAATATTATAAAACAAATATTATATCTAAAATAAAATAAAAACAATGGGCCGACCTGGATGGCCGAGGTGGCTAAGAGCGAGTACCGACTCAGCGCTTCGTTCCAAAGGGTCGCGGGTTCGAGTCCCGCCTTGGGCATGGCTGTTTGTCCCTTGACTTTGTATGTGTTGTCGCGGAGGGCCTCGCCTTCTGCTGACCCGAGATCAGAAGAGCCCGCAAGAGTGTTTGTCTAGTGTATGGTCGAATATGCGTCCCTTCGCGACGTAAAGGGCAACCGGCTGTCGGCTGGATAAATGCCCTAGGAAAAAAAAAGAATGGTAGAAGAGGATTTGAATGACAAATATATAAAGCAATAAATAAAGATAGTTAGTAAAACCAAAATTATTTTTCAAGTTACAAAACGGGAGCGGTAGCTCAGTGCATCAACTGATGTCACTGCAGCGCCTCTGACCGTGAGGTCCTAGGTTCGAGTCCTGACGGCGGCAGAATTTTCGACACTCGCTTTTCAGTCGTTGTCTCGAGCAGAATTCAAGAGGCCGGCTGCTCTGATCGGTAGTTTTCCGTGGTTTCTCCAATGAACGCCAGGCGAATGCCGGAGCAGTACCCTAACAAACGGGCCACGGACCGTGCGCGATCTTTCCTTCCTCTTCCTTGTCCTATCCTCTTCCCTTACACTTACACTGACATGCACTACAGTACCAAACATTTCGGGAGACCGGTCAGAAGCTTAGAGCTTGTCCCGGCTGGGGCGGTGCCCTGCTGGTGGAAGAGTCCTGGTTAGGGGGGAAACCCCACTAGCCGACGGTAGGTCGGCGCCGGTTCTCGCCATCCAGCGGGGGAAAATCACAGCAATCTCCCGAGAATAAACATGCACTATCTTTAGGGAATTACTGACCAAAGCAGTTGACGCACTCGGAAACACGAAAATATCAATCAAGTTATAATTGTCAAGGTGCGGTGTTTCTTTTCCAATATAACGTAAGAATCAGCTGAGACAAGCTCTTAGCTCTCAACCGGTCTCACGGCATATGTGGTTGTGTGATACATGTAAGTGTAAGTAACGGGCGAGGTCCGTGCCGAGGCCAGGCCGTGGTCGCGCGCGGTCCGTGGTTCGTTTGTTAGGGAAATTCTTCAGCATTCGCCTGGTGTTGATCGTAGAAACCACAGGAAAGTACCGAGAGAGCAGCTGGCCGCTAGAATTCACCTGCAGACAGCCTCTGAATCCAACCTAGCGATGTAGCTAGTGTCAAACATTCTGCCACCGTCCGGACTCGAACCCTTCGACTTGTTGATCAGAGCCACTACAAGTTATATATGTTGCCCTGAGCCATCTGAGAGGGTTCATCCGACTCCCTTCTTCAGCATGCTGCGCGCAGGTGTCATGCTTACCCAAAAGAACCAGCATTACCAACCCACATATAATACACACAGTTTTTCAACAAAATAAATGCAAAAATATTATGAAGGGGTAAAAAGGAATAATCTTCCACAATAAAAATGTATTTACACTAAATGCAGACCTTACATTCCTCCATGCATGTTTCGTGGTAGCTTAGAGCCCAAAATACGCCGGAAAAGTAGGTGTAACAACCCTGTGTTGTACCACGTTACTTGGGGAGCATTGATGATGAGGTCAAATGCCTCGAAACACGTATATAGGAATATAATTTCTGAAGTTAGTGTAAATACATTTTTGTTGCGGAATGTTTATTATATATATATATAATTTCTTTCTTGTTTGAGATCTGTTAGCTTTAATTTCAGGGAAGCACATAATATATATATATATAATTTCTTTCTTGTTTGAGATCTGTTAGCTTTAATTTCAGGGAAGCACATAATTTTCATAAGGAGACATTTTACTCGTAGAGGGATGCAGGCAGAATACAACTGTATTGTGAAGGGGATGTAGAGATCAATTTAATAAAGTAAAGAGAGCAAGAGAGGGCGAGAGAGAGGGTAAGGGTAACGCGTTAGCGACAGGTCATTAGACTTAAAGCTAGTAGACGAAATGACATAGTCTATTATTCTAACTCTAATAACAGGAGGTCTACGAAAAGACGTCAAATGAAAGATTAGTCTTATTATTAAAAAAAAAAATCATTGAGTTTGGTCTAATAAAATGTGAACCAACAGATACTACTCCATTTTGTCCTACCATAAGTATGTAATCCAATGTCGCTCACAGTATTATTATACCACTATATTATGTTTAAAATGAAACCACAATATGGAATTACAGGCTTTAATTCACAAAGAATATAACACATCTAATTAGAGAAAAGTATTGAAATAGCCTTCATTTTCACTTATTTACGAAGCTTGAAACTTTAATATGTAGCTCATAGGCCTGATTCATACGTCGATATCTCTATAAGAGTTATAAATTTGTTAATTTACTGCCATTCCCTGAAATTACATTTCATTAATTTGGCAGGTATTTTAATTGATTAATATACTAATACTTGCTCTGCCAAAACAATGGAATAGTCGGGACTTCCTGATTCCTATGATACCCTTTTAAATATTATAAATATTTACTCAGGGTGACATGATGTGATACTATCATTTTCTGAAATTTTATATTAGACCTGATATATCTATTAGACCTTCAATGTTTACCTATTGGACCTTCTATTACCAATTAGTCCTGGCAGTTAGATCTAATTTTAGACCTGTTTATTGGACCTTCTGTCTCATAGACCTTTTATGGCATTAATTTTACTGCGTATTAGATCTCCTGTTACATTTGACCTTCTGTGTATTAGATGTGTTCGCAGTTATAACGACCTACCTATCGGATACCTATCAGATACTCGGTGTCTGCCCTAGATCTATATGATTAGATCTATATGATTTTATAACAATTTTAGACCTTTTAGACCTTCTACCACTAGATATTTTCATGCAGAGAAAGAGAGAGAGAGAGAGAGAGAGAGAGAGAGAGAGAGAGAGAGAGAGAGAGAGAGAGAACTTCATTGGTTTGTCGACTACTGGAGGCTGGCCAGAGAAAAAACCGGATGTTTCATTGGCGAATTCATGCACTCGAATGGGTTCCTATGGAATGTAAAAGGAAGTGAATCTGAGGCGTGGATTGGTGGTACTAGACAGAATAGTAAACAATTTGCACACGGAATTCTATGGAGAGAAGAGTGATGAAATAAATGGAACCACATTGTGAAGGGAACTGAGAGATTCAGTGCAATAGGTTTCGAACGTTTAGATAGCCTTTGCAGAAGAGAGCTTAATGTTTCCTCGTAAAATGTGGAAGGGAAGAAAGAAATTATGTTCCTGATGATGTTGTGCCTTACGGTTTAGAATTTGTGTAAGAAAATGTATAGTTGTTTTCTTGGAGAAAGGAAGGCCAAAGAAATAAAGGTTATTGTGAAAACAAGAAATTGAGGATTATTTCGATACATTAAGTAGGTGCCTTCATTTTCTAAGTTGCGTTTAATAATTACGCATAATTATCGCATAAAGTAGAATAAAAAGCATGGTAATTAGTGTGAGACATTAAGTCAAACAGTTTTCAATTAAGGTATACAATTTTTTTAAATATTGGGTTCATGGAGAATGGGAGGCGAAAGAGCTACATTCTCAGTACGAATGAGAGCTGTTTCAATAAACAAGAGAGCGAGAGGGCGTGGCTAGAGCGATGCGGAGACAGAGAGATGAGAGAGCGATTCAAGGAAAGGAAAATTTCATTTGCGAGAGTAATGTTTCTTTGGAAAATGAAGAAGAGGAAAGGAAGGAAGGTAACCTGAACCTCAGACTCAGGTACAGATTAAGTCACAGAATAAATAATTTCAAGGAGAGATCCTCCAAGAAGAACGGTGATGAAATAAATACAGCCGTGAAGTTTTGTGAAGACGATGAAGTTTATTTCAATAAATTAGAGAGCGCGTGTGAGCGTGCGGCGAGAGCGCTGCGGAGAGAGGCAGATGAGAGAGCAAGAGAGCGAGTGAGAGCGCCGCTGCTTGGCTGCCGGCGAGGGGCTGGCAGGGCGGCCTTAGTGCAGGGCCAGGCCGTGGCCCAGGCCAAGGCCGAAGGCGGGGGCGGCGAGGGCCGGCGCGGCGTAGCCCACCTGCGAACACAACACAAGCGGACGCTCAAGCACGCTGCCCGACACGGCGGCACACCACAGCACACTGCAGAGCACCGCAGCACACCGCAGCACACCGCAGCACACTCAAGCACACTACAGTACACCGCAGCACACTCAAGCACACTATAGTACACCACAGCTCACTGAAGCAAACTAAAGTACAACGCAGCACACTGAAGCACACTATAGTATACCGCAGCACACCGCAGCACACTATAGTACACCGCAGCACACTGAAGCACACCGCAGCACACTATAGTACACCGTAGCACACTGAAGCACACTATAGTACACCGCAGCACACTGAAGCACACTATAGTACACCGCAGCACACTGAAGCACACTATAGTACACCGCAACACACTCAAACACACTATAGTACACCGCAGCACACTCAAGCACACTATAGTACACCGCAGCACACTGAAGCACACTATAGTAGACCAGCGCACTGAAGCACACTATAGTACACCGCAGCACACTCAAGCACACTATAGTACACCGCAGCACACTGAAGCACACTATAGTACACCGCAGCACACTGAAGAACACTATAGTACACCGCAGCACACTGAAGCACACTATAGTACACCGCAGCACAATGAAGCACACTGTAGTACCCCACAGCACACTGATGCACACTATAGTACACCGCAGCACACTGATGCACACTATAGTACCCCACAGCACACTGATGCACACTATAGTACACCGCAACACACTCAAACACACTATAGTACACCGCACACTCAAGCACACTATAGTACACAGCAGCACACTGAAGCACACTATAGTACACCGCAGCACACTCAAGCACACTATAGTACACCGCAGCACACTGAAGCACACTATAGTACATTGCAGCACACTGAAGCACACTATAGTACATTGCAGCACACTGAAGCACACTATAGTACACAGCAGCACACTGAAGCACACTATAGTACACCGCAGCACACTGAAGCACACTATAGTACACCGCAGCACACTGAAGCACACTATAGTACACCGCAGCACACTGAAGCACACTATAGTACACCGCAGCACACTGAAGCACACTATAGTACACCGCAGCACACTGAAGCACACTATAGTACACCGCAGCACACTGATGCACACTATAGTACCCCACAGCACACTGATGCACACTATAGTACACCGCAACACACTCAAACACACTATAGTACACCGCAGCACACTCAAGCACACTATAGTACACCGCAGCACACTGAAGCACACTATAGTAGACCAGCACACTGAAGCACACTATAGTACACCGCAGCACACTCAAGCACACTATAGTACCCCGCAGCAAACCACAGTACGTCGCAGCGCATTTCAGATCACTACAGCACACTATATCTTGCTGCAACAAACTATAGCACACCATAAAGCATTGCAGCACACTACAGCTGACCGCAGCATACTCTACCCCACCAGAATGCATTACAGCACACTGAAGCACGCCGCAGCACACTGTAGCACACTATATCACATTGCACTATAACACACCGCAGCCCAACGTAACGCACTGCAGCGCACCTGAGTTCAAGGCAGCACACTTTGTTTACCAGTACCTTGTATATCAGTCACTCATCAGAGTACGCGCTTTGTTTCTGTCTTTAGCCATGAGTTTTAAGAAGAAATACCTATGGTATACCTTGCAGAACATCTATGGACCGTTCAAATGCCTGCTTCCGAACCTCTTAGACGCGGCGTCTTACGTTCTTCTGTTTTCATGCGCGCGATTGATCAAGCTTGGCAAGATGAGAGACAAAATTCTAATGTAGGTGAAGTTCTGCCCAGCTGGCTTTACTCGGCTCAACCGGAGACTGACCTTTGGCCCTCCGGAATTTTGTTACCGCTCGATCGTTACAACCAGTTAACGAACGTAGTACATACATGATTTTATTTTTCACCTAAAGTTAGTGATTCAGATTCAATTATTTACTAATTAAGTTATTGTTTTTGTTAAGATTACAAGGTATTGTTTCTTGTTGAGCGTACAACTTATGTGGATGTGCCGAGTGAAGTGTGAGTAGGGCGTACCTTGGCGACGGCAGGGGCGGCGTAGGCGACGGCGGGGGCGGCGGCGACGCGCGCCACGGGGGCCGGGTGGTAGCTGAGGGCGGGGGCGGCGGCGACGGCGGGGGCGGCGTAGCCGACGGCGGCGGGGGCGGCGTAGCCAACGGCGGCGGGGGCGGCGTAGCCGACGGCGGGCGCAGCATAGCTCACTGCGGGGGCGGCGGCGAGCTGAGGAACAAAACATAAGCGTCAACGTGGGCTCAAACCAAAAATCCATTCTCAGTCAAATATGCGTAAAGAGGGTAACATCCGAAATAATGCACCCTTGTGAGAATTCATGTGAACAACAGAGACTTCTGTTTCATCAAGTGATGATTATATCAACAAGTATATGTCAAGTTCATTGAATCAATGACTAATAGGCTTGAGTTACTAATAAAAGTGTAAGGAGGACATGAAAAATATTACTTATGTATATTCGAATTTCATTTATTCAAATAAATATATTTTATGTAATTTCTCTGTATTTACATTAGTATGTGCAAGGATGTAGTTTAGAAGAAAGCACATTTTCAAAACTTCTCCTTGAAGTAACCTCCATACGTTCATTACTCAGGAACCGCTAATCCAGTCCACAAATTGAGACAAATGACAATCAAGGCCAATTTTTCCCGTCACGGTCTCCTGGTGAGAAACTGATCATTTTTTGCGGACCCATCCTGAAGATTCTAAGAAATGTATCTAAAAATTAAGGTTTTTCGGCTTTTCAACTAAAACGCGTTTTAACTTCCAGTACCTACTGGGCCACCTAACTTTCACTCAATACTTTGCAACGGGACAAATCGATTGATAGCCGAATTCCATCAGGATATTCTCGAGAATTATTGACTCGAGAATCGTGCCCGGGATCTTACATATACGCCTCCTAATAGATGGAGTTGTACTTGTTTCTCTAGTTATCCGCGAGTAAGTAACCAATATCTACTCGGAAATAAACTATATTTTTACACTCATGTACCGTAAATAATTAAAAAAGTAATGCCCGGCTACATAGACATATATTATTATAAATGTTCATGAAACAAAGGTAGAGAAATCTGAAGCCTATCTAACATTGACCCCCCTCCCCAATTGAAGTGTAATTTCTCAGATGACGGACAGTAAAAGGGACTCGAGACAGAATATCTTATATGCGAAAGCGAAAACAAACTTTAGAAAGCTATTTAAAAGTTCTGTACGTCTTTTCAAACTAGAAGCATTGTATGAAATGATGCAGTTAGAAAATACTTAATTCCTTAATATCATCCTAAAGAGAAAAAAATATGATTCAAGTAGTCCAACAAAGTAAAAATTACCAATTTTTATTTAAGTCCTTTATACCCCCTTTCATAAAAATGCTGCTTCGGTGGTCTGTCAGTTAGAGTAATGAACCGTTACACCCATCGGTGGATTCAAATCGAATTGAAGCCTCCGGGCGAAACATTCTTTGTATGATTTCCCTCGGCAAGGAAGTAAAGACGGCTGTCCAATGTTGTAATTTTACGGCACGTAAATGCAAATAACCCATTTTTATGTTGTTGTTGTTCTTTTTTTGCATTTTTCGTCAATTGCAACTAATGAGTAGTTTTTTAACTTTTTGCGTAATTTTTAAAGAATTTTTTGCGATTTCATTGATTTTAATATCAATTCATAATGGTACTTGATTCAAGTAAAATTCAAGAGATGCAACAACGTTCCCCGCAGAATTCCTGAGTGTCCTATTCGATTTTTTCGCTCAGAAATTTGAATGTCAGCCGTGGTTAGTATGTTATCTAAGGGCCCGGTGACGCATATGCTTACGAACTGAGTTAGTTTACAAGTTGAACTTATACTAAATGTTTACAACCTGAGTTCACTAGCCTCGATTACATCAGTAAAAAAATCAACTTAAGTTGTTCATCTGAACTGGTGTTGATAACATTTTTTACGTCATTTTTCTTTCCTTTTAGGGTATTTTTAAAACATTTTCAGAGCATTGATTGATTGATTTTTTCGTGTTTCCGGGCGCGTCAACTACTTTGGTCATTAGTCCCGTTAGTGTAGTGCATGTTTTTATCGGGAGATGGCGGTGATCTTCCCCCACTGGATGGCGAGATCCGACGCCGACCTACTGTCGGCTAGTGGGGTTTCCCCCTAACCAGGACTCTCCCACCAGCGGAGCACCACCCCAGCCGGGACAAGCTCTAAGCTCCCGACCGGTCTCCCGGAAAATGTGAAAGTGTAGTGCATGTTAGTGTAAGTGTGTGTGTAAGAGGAGAGGATAGGACAAGGAAGAGGAAGGACAGATCGCGCGCGGTCCGTGGCCCGTTTGGCAGGGTACTGCTCCAGCATTCGCCTGGTGTTGATCGGAGCAACCACGGAAAACTACCGATCAGAGCAGCCGGCCGTTAGAATTCTCCTCCAGACAGCGACTGAATTCGACCTAGCTGAAAAGCTGGTGTCGAAAATCCTGCCGCCGTGGGGAGTGTAACCTAGGACCTCCCGGTCAGAGGCGCTGCAGTGACATCGGATGATGCACTGAGCTACCGCTCCCGGTATTTTTTACGTCATTTTTCTTTCATTTTAAGGTATTTCTAAAACATCTTAAGAGTACATTATTGATAATTTTCGGCTATGTGAACTCACTGCGGGGGCGTAGGCCGGGGCGGCGGCGACGGCGGGGGCGGCGTAGCCGACGGCGGCGGGGGCGGCGAGGACGCCGTGGGCGCCGTAGCCGAGACCCAGAAGGCCGCGCTTGTCCTGCTTCTTGTCGTCCACGGCCGCCTTCTCCTCCTTCTTCTTGTCCTCCGCGAGCGCCACGCAGGCCAGCGCCAGCACGAACACGGCCTGCGCCAACCACCAGCGTCACCACCCGCACCGCACACGGCACACGCACTCATTTGCTCCAATATAGCGGGGGAGGTTTTTTTTTAAAGTTTGTTGCGTCTACTTTGACGCAACGCGTCTCCAAGCCTCATGGGGGGCGTTGAGCGCTCTGCGCTTTTCGAAGTAATCCTCCGTCACTAACAGAGCTTTAGCAATAATCCTCCGTTAATATTATGTCTGTCGCAGTCAGTTGTCAAGAGGACCGCCAGGTAGCATCTTCGCGTCTCCTACCACGCGCTCCTGCGTCACTACCCAGCGGCCAGAATTGGGAAGGAATAAGGAGAGGTACAGGGTTTAGGACACTTCACAGGGGTTGGACTAGCCCTTGTGAAGCAGCCAAACTCGTTTTGTTGGAACAAATTTCACATGAGATTCGAAGGGAATCGAACCCGCATCTCAGTGGTGAATGGCTAGCAACATCTTCCCTATTTTTCTATTTCCATATTAGGTCTATAATACATCTCTTTCTTGAAGACCCTGTTATTCTCTATCGCTTGTTCTATATGTCTCCTTGTAATTGACAACAATGCAATTCACCTTTGTCAATACAAACTATTCTTGTTGAACGTTATTACCGAGCAGAGAGGTACATTCCTGAAAATCCATCGCATAGAATAGCAAGTAATTAGTTTAATTTCGCGTACAGTAGCAGATTCTACAGGCTCTGAATAGGTAAAGTCGAGAAGTTTCGAACCAGCAAAAATGTAATAAATGTTTAAGAAGATCTCATTCTGCAGATAACGATGAGAGGAACGTTTCTTTGAGGCCTTTGGCCTTAATGTTTTAGTTTGTAAAACCCTAAAACGCTTCGTTTAGGAGTTATTTAACGATATAGATTCAACTAGAGGTGCTACAGAATGGCACAGACGTTGTCATAGCAAATTTTTATTAATTCCTTGGTGTATACTGGCTTTAAGGTCTTGCTCCATTCTCTGGCCAGCTGCCATCTATCATCGCCCTAAGTACATTTTTTGACATTTTCTCAACGTTTCGGTTTCCTAATTATAGAACCGAAATATTACTTCAAGAATATTAAAGAAAAGTGAAACCTCGTCCTAAATAGAAATGTTCATTGAAAAATTGGCAGCCGTTTCTAAGAAAATGTCAAGTAAGCATTACTACATCAGTACTAACTGCGGAATTTGACGCTCTTTGTTGCAGGAATTTATTGGGTTTTCAATAAACCTAATTTAAAGACATTTGAAGGACATACACTCAAAAATGCAATAATGTATACAAATTGATGGAAATGGGTATATGAACGATAAGAGATTAAAAAATGTTTTTAGAAATATTTCAAAAAATGACATTTGTGTAATTTTTGAAAAAACAATACACCAAAATGAATTTTGTGTTATGTCAACAGAGTAATTTTCTCTATCGGTACACAAAATTTGAAGAATAAAGTTGGAGCCATTTTTGAAAAAATGGCATTTGAGCGTTTCTATAAATGCTGAATTTTGAGCTCTTTTTAACAGAAAACTGTTGAGTTTTCGAGAAAACTTATATGACATTATTTAAAACACATATACTCATAAATACAATAACGTGAAGACATCGCCTCTAATGTCAATACTACCAACGCGAGAGACAAGTAACAACAATTAAATTTTTATAATTTTGGGAGAAAAACACACAAAAGAATAGACCAATATTGCGTTTATTTCAACGTATAGGATTCGTTTGGCACTAACCCTACCAAAATGTAAAGGAAAAATTTGGAGCCGTTTCCCAGAAAATTTTGTTTTTGTAATTTATTAAAATGGCAAATATTGCACGCGCCGACCTGGATGGCCGAGGTGGCTAAGAGCGAGTACCGACTCAGCGCTTTGGTCCGAGGGTCGCGGGTTCGAGTCCCGCCTTGGGCGTAGCTGTTTGTCCCTTGACTTAGTGTGTGTTGTCGCGAAGGGCCTCGCGTTTTACTGACCCCAGATCAGAGGAGCCCGCAAGTGTTTGTCTAGTGTATGGTCGAATATGCGTCCCTTCGGGACGTAAAGGGCAACCGGCTGTCGGCTGGACAAAAGCCTTGGGGGAAAAAAAATATTGCATGCACTATTGCACGAAAACTACTAAACATTTGGAAAAAATCTACATTGCCTTAATGAAAGAACTAATTATGGACAACAAATTTCATTTGAAGGAAGAATCTCTATTTTCAATTTTATAGTTGTGGGAAAACGCCGAAAAAAAATCAAACTTTTGCAATTTTCAAAAGTTCAGATTGAACTGTGAAAATGAAATCTATGCCAACTTTCTAAGTGTACTTTATTCTTAAAAGAAATGTAAAGAAAAAATTTGCGGCAGTATTTGAGACAATTTTGAAAATGTCTGGGGGATTTCATGTAAAGTACCCCTAAATTTTAAAGAATGCTTTTCAAAATCTCAAAGGTTCAACTAAAGTGACAAGGGATTCTTCAATTTTAAAAAGATCGTACGAATAGTTTATTCGTTTATTTATATTACTCCGTATATGAGAAAGTAACAATACGCTTGGGTGTTGCGGGTTGCATTTGACATAAATATTTAACTTTTTAAAAATAAATCTTTCATATTTTTGAAGTCAAAGTGCAATTCGTCACGTCACTGTGAAATTCTCTTTCTTTACAAACCTTATTTATATACATTGGTTGCGTGTGTGAGCCCCAAACGTATGTATATTACTGAAATAACAGAGGATACGATAGATGAAAGGGATGCCGAAACAGTAATAATAGCACACAGTATTTCCCACAGATGGCGAACCAAACAATTTCACGAAAAATTTGATCGTGTTCAACACACTTATGAAACGTTTTATAAAATATTTTATGTGCTTTTTATGAAACTCATTAATTTAGAAAATCTTACCATGCACATTAGGCATTAGACCTGTGGATTTACGGCCACCTGCCTATAGTAAACCGAAGGTGGATTGAGACAAGTATTTAGATTTATTTTTAAGTTACAAACTTGAAAGAAATGCCTATTCTATCCATAACATTACCTTACTATTAAATGAAAATCGGTATATTGAAATTTAAATTTTAGAAGGTAGACGTTTCGGGAGACTATAATTCACAAAGAATTCTTTTATCTTGATATATATCTCAAAGGTAGTTGAACATAATTGATAGACTTCGTATTGGAAATCGAAAATCTACCACGTATTCTTTTCCTTAGAAATTGGAACTAAAAATTAGATGTGTTTAGTTTGAACAGGAGAGAATTTATGAATTTTAATGTTCTTTGATCTTTTGGTTTACGATAGGCAGGGAGTGTCTGTCGTGGTCTGTGTATTAAAAAATTGTTGTTCTGCTATGCTTTTAGAGACTACATATATGTACTGCTCGACATGTATCAGCTCCCATTTCGGCTATGAATTAGGTTACGTTCCTTTCAGAGTATTATTGACTGTGTGACGTAAGGTAGGATTACAGCCAAATGCCATGCAGTTGGAAATGGAAATTTATTAAGAAACTGAACAGCTTGCCCGATACGCAAACATCTCAACATCAAAGCTGTCAGCATTAAACTAAAGTAATGCAACTAGACGTTCTCTCTTAGAAATACTTCGAAGTTTTATTCTGATATTTTAATATAAAAAAACTATAGCAACTCAGTCAATTTTCATGAGCGTGATCTACAAGAAATGGACTCATTTTCGAATAACTTATGATTAGATCATCACTTAAACTATGATTGTCTACAAGACGTTTTGTTGTAATATGATTTATTGATAAATTTTCCAAATCCAATTTTAAGACAATAAGTATCCTTGACGCAATAACATTTTTTTGATAAATTGTAAAATGGAAAAAATAATTACAATATATTTAAAAAAGTAGGTTTCTGCCTTGTGATGTGATTGTCTTAAAACTGGATTTGGAAACCAGTAAAACTGCAGAGTAGCTCCACTGCCCAGTACCGAAGGTGGAACCCATTGCAACAAAACCTCGCAGTCCAAACGTAACTGGATCCGGGCGCTGCTGGCCCGCTGCAGTCGGACACCGTGGTACTCACCAGAACCTTCATGATGCTGCGGGTGGGTGGCGGTGGTGGTCGGTGGTCGGCGAAGGGGCGCTGGGGCGAGTGGTGCCTGCGAGACGGGAGGCCACGCTTTTATACCCGCTGTTGCAGCGGACACCGCCACCGCCGCCGCCTCCGCCTCCGCCACCGCAATCCCCCGCCGCCGCCGCCGCCGCCGCCTCCCGCTAGAGCTGCACTGCACCGGACCGCCTGGGCTAGCTCAGGTCCAGCTCTGCCACGCTCTCTGCAGCGGCTCCGACAGGGAGGTCTCGTTGTCCCAGCCCCCACGGTGGCAGGGTTTTCCACACCAGCTACACAGCTAGACCGCTGACTGCAGGAGAATTCCATTGGCACGCTACTCTGATCGGTGGGTTTCCGTGGATGCTCCCACCAACTCCAGACGAATGCCGGAGCAGTACCCTAACAAACAGGCCACTAACTGCGAGCGATCATTCCTTCCCCTACCTTGTCCTTTCTTCACCCTGACTTACACACACCACACAACACTACTTTACCTCACATGTCGGGAGACCAGTCGCGACTTCAGAGTTTGTCCCGGCTAGAGCGATGCATTGCTGGGGGAGATACCCGGTGCGGGATTAAAATCCAGCAGACTTGAAGATTCGTGCCGGATCCCTCTCCAACAGGGGAGGTGTGCCGCCACGTACAAGCATAAAAACATTCACTACACTTACGGGAACAATAGTCTGCCGTACCCGTTGATGTACCCGTTGATGTACCCGATGACGTACTCGTAAACATCAATCAATCAATCAATCAATCTGCTGCAGCGGCACCATGGCATCCGTCGCCCCCTTCTGGCTGCCACCATCTTTCCCACCGCTGCCACTTCCACCCTAGCCTCCACAGCCTTCTCCCTCCACCACATCGCCCCCGCCGCCCTTTGCTTCACCTCAGAACCTCCACCGCCACTGCGCCCACGAACCGCTGGCGCCGGCGCCTCCTCCCGACCCCTCTGCGACGTCTCCTCGGCCACTGCCAACCCCTCCCCTATCACCTCCTCCTCCGCAGCCCTACACGCTTCCCACCACCCCATCGCCACCTTCATCAACGCAGCCAACAACACTCCGCCACTGCTTCAGCGCCATTCTCTCCGCCTCCTCGGCCGCCCCCATCCCCATCGAATTCAACACCACAGCTACTGCCTCCACCCCCGCTTCCTTCGCCATCACAGCCGTTGCCTCCTCGTCTCTCACCACCCCTGACTCCACCTTCACTTGCATCGCCTTCATCTCGTCCTCCGTCTCTGCCTCCGCTTCCATCCCTTGAAAACGCCTCCCCATCCCACAGTCTCAATCACCGCTTCCTTCTCCACATCTTTCTTCGCTTCCTACTCTTTTCCCACGTCCGCCATCACCACCACAAACCGCCAGCGTCGTCACCTCCCCATCCCTCAACCACGCCACCACCACCGCCTCATCCACAGTCTCCTTCTCCGCCATCTCCACCATAAACTCTCTCCATGGCCACCTCTCAATCCCTGCACAACGCCTCCGCCTCCACCATAAACTCTCGGCATGGCCGCCTCCCAATCCCTCCACAACGCCTCCGCCATCTCCGCCATAAACTCTCGGCATGGCCGCCTCCCAATCGTTCCACAACGCCTCCGCCTCCGCCATCTCCGCCATAAACTCTCGGCATGGCCGCCTCCCAATCCCTCCACAACGCCTCCGCCATCTCCGCCATAAACTCTCGGCATGGCCGCCTCCCAATCCCTCCACAACGCCTCCGCCATCTCCACCATAAACTGCCGGCATGGCCGCCTCCCAATCGCTCCACAACGCCTCCACCTCCGCCATCTCCACCATAAACTGTAGGCATGGCCGCCTCCCAATCCCTCCACAACGCCTCCGCCTCCGCCATAAACTCTCGGCATGACCGCCTCCCAATCGTTCCACAACGCCTCTGCCTCCGCCATCTACACCATAAACTGTAGGCATGGCTGCCTCCCAATCCCTCCACAACGCCTCCGCCATCTCCGCCATAAACTCTCGGCATGGCCGCCTCCCAATCGCTCCACAACGCCTCCGCCTCCGCGTCGGCCACCGCCATCTCCACCATAAACTGCAGGCATGGCCGCCTCCCAATCGCTCCACAACGCCTCCGCCTCCGTCTCCGCCTCCGCGTCGGCCGCCGCCGCTCACCGCGGCTCCCCTTTCGCCGTGAGCGCGCGGCCCCGCCCGCGTGACTCAGCTGCCGCCTCCCCGCGCACGAACCCGCGACCCCTCCGCCGCTCGGCCGCGATCGTTGTCAGCGGAGAAAGGCGACGCGACGTGTGGAGGCGAGGAAGGGACGACGGAGGCGCACGACGCCAATTAAACGACTATGAATTCACTGGAAAAACAATATTTCAATTCAGATACCCTCCTCCCATTTTATAGAACACTTTCAGTTCCTGTTCTGCTATAAGGATGTGAGAATTGCGTATGACCACAAGTAGACAAATGTAGAACGGAAACCAGCGAAATAAAATTCTGAAGGTGGGAGGAGGATATTTAAAATTAGACCACAAGACAAATAATACAATAAGAGGAGAACTTAACATATATGCCATCAAAGAAAAAGCAACAACATGTAGAGAAAATGCATGTAAAGAGATGAGTTCCACGAGTAATGTACAATTATACCTCACAAGGAAGAAATGTTGGTCGATCACCGAAGAGATGGAAAGATCAGTAGGTGCAAAAGACAATATTACCTAAGAATGAAGAAGAAGAACAATATTTTATACAGAATCTCTTCACTTAATAAATGTTGGCACCAACTTCTTCCATCTTTCATTATTTACATTCCCTCAACGTCAAAACAAAAATACGAATTTATTTAACGATGATCCGTCTCATTCTCACTTATGCCTGTCAGACCTGGAGTTCCATGTCAAAAATATCGATTAAGAAAATTCAAATATTCCAAAATTCTTGCTTCAGAACTTGTTTAAAAGTTCCATGGTGTATTTTCATTAAACAAATTCATAAAAAATTAGGAATTCTACTCATCAACAATTATTTTCTAAAACTTTCCATTAATTTATATTCCTGTTCTGACATACCAAAAATGACGGACACTTTATTTAGGCAAATAAAGGTCAAATTGTTGTAGATATTGCAAACGACGTGGGTTTTTATGGTGCAGATACGCACATGACACCGCAGCAACGCCAGTTTGTGCGGGAGGACACCATACTAACCGGGAGAGCTGTCAAGTAACCACACTAGGTGCACCTTAGAAACGCGAAAAAAAAACAATAGAAGAAGAGCGAGCTTTGAAGGGTGAACCAGATTAGGAATTAGGGCATTCCGACTCGTGTCGTGGTGGTGAGTGGATCGCTTGTGCGGTTTTTCTTGAGGTTAATTATCAAATCGGGATTTGTGATATTTCGTGAGAGTGAACATTGAACTTGAACTTAGAATATTTCCGCATTAGGTGTGCAACGGAAACTTGTAAAATGTACGTGTTGTACTATTGCAAACTCGGACTTGTAATATTTTCATGAGTGAAGTGGTTGGAGGACGTTTGGACTTGATCGCTGATCATCGTGGAC
This sequence comes from Teleogryllus occipitalis, assembly GCA_011170035.1. Lineage (NCBI taxonomy): Eukaryota > Metazoa > Arthropoda > Insecta > Orthoptera > Gryllidae > Teleogryllus > Teleogryllus occipitalis. The sequence goes on along the minus strand of BLKR01007159.1, from coordinate 12,919 downwards.
ATATGAAGGAAGATTGGTTTACTTTACGTGGCGACATCGAGCGACGTGCGCGCGCGAAGAGGTAAGAAAGAATAAAAGGTTCTATAACGCTGTTATTGCAATAACGAGAAAAATGACCACGACCTAACGATAAATTGTAATAATCAATGATAGTTGATAACTTTGGCATGCACAATAAATTATAATTCATAGTTTGAAAGAAAGCTGATTCTCATTTGCCATTACATGCAATCCTAAAGTAGATATTTCAGAATTATTTTCAGATTCCTCGCCACTCCGTATGAAAGACAGATTGAGTAATTGGTTGCGGAGTGCGTAGCAACAATTGTTTCATAAGAATACGTCAACCGAGCTAGCGGGATTTACATTTATTTATAATATATCCGAAGACAGTAATATATAATCAGGAATTCAAGTGTAACCTTTTCCTGGTGCCCAAATTATTTATAAATTCAGAAATTGGTTACGATTTCCATTTCCATTTAATAATATAGACGTTTCACTACACAAACCATATATCACTTGCACTCCATTTCCAACTAGGAAAACTAACCCTCACCAAAACACAATCAAACGAAAACTTGCAAAACATTTCTTTCATCCTCTTTAATATTTCTCATCAACAATAAAGTTCACCTACAGCAAATCAATTTAATTTATTTTTCATAAGATGCATTTGCTACATTTTATTTCTCCTTCAATCCTTCAACTCTCATATAAATTGTGTATTTCTTAAACTTTTTCAAAAGCCTCACACGCTAACTTGCGTGAATACCCAATGAAAAAATTGAATTAGTGGTGCTCTAACGGGCATACCTACCCATTTGTGGCAAAGAAGGGTAAAAAAATTGGGGATGGTCCCGTTTTCGGCGAACTCATGTATTTACGAAAATTGCAAACAATTGACTTTGCAAAAGAAGGTACAGAATCGATGACAGAGCATATTCACTTTATGTTTAACTTATGGAACTAGTGCTAAAACAGCACGTACTTTCTCACCCGTACTTTCGTACGCAAAATTACGGGAAAAGTAAACAAATTTTCGAAAAGTTGTACAGGACCTTATTCCAAAATCTATTTTTTAGGGAATAGATTTCATTAAGAGAAAAAACCTGAAATGTATAATTGTAGTTGTGGAAAGACACCGACAAATTTTGAATATTTGGAATTTTAGAAAATTTTGAGTTGTCATTGAAATTGAGACCTTCTCCATTCTCTTAAAATTCTTTCACAATATCCAACAACAACAACAATTTAATCAAAAACAATGGAACCCCTTTTTTGAAAATTTAGAAAGTGTCTCAGGGTCTTATGAAAATTAATCCCTAAACTAAAATATCGGTTTCAAATGCAAGGGGTTGCCACATCAGCCAGATAGAATTACGAATATCAAAATTGCAGAAAATCGGCTGAATGGTATAGCCGCTAGCATTTTTCACATATGGACGGACAGATTTTGAACAAACGATTTTTCAATATCAAGGACCCATAAAACATAGATTCTGGATACATGACGTTAGAGGATTTTTTTTCTACATTTATCAACTGAATTTATCCAATTTTTTGTTACCAGGGCCATTTAATAAATGTTTTCTCCCGAAAATACGCCGTTTTTCCGCGCATCATTGCATAACTCTCTCTCTCTACTGCGTAAATGGTAGCGAGAAAGTTAAAATCAAAGTGTTCAACAATAATGAAAACTCACTCTAAGGAAAGACGACAGTGGTGCAGAAAATCAATGAAACTGGTGATGCGATGCGGCATGGATGTCTATGTTTTACAAACATTTGTTTTTTGGTCGATGTTTTGTGAATGAAAAACACCCGTCATGAAATTTTTTTAAAAGTTGAAATATGAAATAGTGAGTGATGTTACCGCTGTCAGTTTGTGTTCGGTCGAAACGGATGCTCGTTGCTATCTGCAGCAAACGGACTCCCTCTCGCCCCGACGTTGACCCCAACGTCGGGGTCTTTTCTCGTATTTTACTCGCGGAAATCGTTTTTTGAAACTTTGATTTCTCGTAAATTTTAATTATAAATTAGCAAACGGGATTAAATTTTGTTGCGTACTAATTCAATGTTTAAAAATATAGATGATATTTAATCGATGGATTATTATTAACCATCGCCACTGGTCGATTATTATTAACCAACGCCACTGGTCGTATAAAATTAACTGCTACTGGAACGTGCAGGTCTGGGAGACGTTTCTCCGGAGATGATGGGAAATAGGGGAACACGTGAGATAGAACGTCTGATTTCGGATAGACTTGCGGATATTAAAAGACAAGAGATCCTGGCAGCAACGGCCGAAAAACGTTCGCTAGTTGTGCAAATTCACGCGAGTCCGTTATGGGGTTGCGAACGTTACGTACACACACTACCAAAGGACGTAAGAGGGGGATACGCTTGGTTCAGGGTCGGGGGGTGGATGCAACGTAGATTAAAGGACTCTAATGGTAATGGCATCTGTGTGCTTTGCGGTGATAGGGAAGACTGGATCCACATCCTTTTAATTTGCTGTGCGACCGAAACTTGGAGAGGAAAATGGATGGGAATGGGAAATTACTACTTTCAACATAGGAACGTAACGCTCGCCCAAAACATTTTAGGTGATAAAAGATCTAACTTCATGAAAGAATTAGAAACATTTCTAGGAAAGGTTCGGACCATTAGAGAAACTGAAATTAGGGAGTGGGAAAACAGCACTGGTTAGTACGAGCAGAGCCTAGACTGGAGAGAAATAAATAATAAGTCAATAAACTAACAATAATTAAGTTAGTAAGTTATGTGCCATAAGTTGTAGTCAATTGTTAAGTATAAGTAGATAAATAAGTCAATAAAAATAAATTAACTTAAAATAATTAAAATAAATTAAATAAATTAAAATTAAATTAAATTAAAATAAAATAAAAGGAAACGGTTAAAATAAAACACATTAGGGGGCGAAGGGAAGTGGGAATTGGAAATGTTAGGGCAGAGGCGTTGGTGCGGACGATTTTCTGTGGTGCTGTTTGTTTTCAGGTGCTGAGGAGGCCAAACACTGGAAGGAGAATGCCTGACGCCCGCGCCAAATAAATCAATAGTTTAAAAACCGGATAGATTAGCATGTACTCGGCTTCTGACGGCAGGTTTTCCTCCTTCAGGGGTTTTTTCCTCAGCCGTACCTTATGGTCTCTTTTCCGCGGCATTGATGCGATGAAAAGACCATTTGGGATGAATACCAGAATACGAAAGGTTAGAACGCGGTAGAATGTAGGTATTGTAATGGCTTAAAGGCCTTCGGCCTAGCCACTTAGCGTCACGTTCTCTAATTTGTATGTAATAATTACCTATTAAATAAAAAAATATTATTATTATTATTATTATTATTATTATTATTATTATTATTATTATTATTACTATTATTATTATTATTACTATCGATATTTTAATTTTAAATATCGATGTTATTTAATTTCCTTTTCATGTGTAGCAAAGAACGATAAAACAATTGGTGCTTGTCTCGTTTACGGCGAACTTTTATATATTTACGAACATTGCAAATAATTGACTTTGCAAAAGAAGGTACAATAATGATGACATAGATTATTGACATTATTTCCAATTATTGCAATTTAGCAAAATCAAAGTGTTCAACAAAAATGAGACCTGTCTTTTTTAAGCTTCCTTGGAGCAGTTTTTCAGAAAAAATATAAATTGTATTAACTTGAAGCAAAACATTACGCTAAAACTACTCTCGTCTCCAACAAATACCAGACCCAACCTTACATAAACAATGTTTTACAATAGATTTTATTAAAAATAATCTCTATAATCAATAGTATACTTTCTTTTGCAATGTTTATTTTTCCCAATTTTGGAAAATATTGAAATTTTCCAAATTTCTGAAGTAGTCGAAAATGAGACCAGCACCAATGGTTTTTCACCATTATTTTCAACATATGAGGAAAACAATTAATAAAAATTAGAGTCGTTTTAGAGAAAAATGTTTAAATTGTGTCTGTTTATCACGTACAATTCCACGTAAACTGAACATACTATTTCCGAAAAAATTTACATGACCTTAATTCGAGATGCGTATATGAAAAATATATTTTATTAAGGAATATTTGTCTTCAATTTTGTACTCGTAAGAAGACGTGGTCAAATCACTTGACCTCCTCTGTTTTTGGCGAACGGGATTGCTAGCGGGGGACTGCCCTTAGGCAGTATTCCACATCCCACATTTTGACCCAAGCTTTCTTGGAAGCCTACCTCCGACGCTAGTCTGGGGCCTTATCGAGAAGCTCTCCTGATGCGCCTGGATTGTGACTTTCACTTTCTCCGCCATATGTTGATCTCATTTAACTATATCCCAGCTATTTGGTTGGAAGAATGTGATATCTCGTTAGTTCCCGGTATTGTCGAAGGGATTGAATTTTGCCGGGCATCTGGCAGGGTCCTTTTACATGCCACTTAAGTGATATGGCTAGAGTATCACTTGACCATACTATTTGTCAAGCTAGTCAACGGGCCTACGGCCCGGGGCAGCTATAAAACGGCCTCGGCGCGGAGCTGAGGCAGAGAGTGAGCGAGTGAGCGGCTGTGATAGAGCGACGATCTGGTGATTAAGTGGTGGTTACTGTGTGAAGAGTGAGAGACTACGACAACTGCGCAACGACTTCGGACATCCTTTTTCGGCTATTTGGTGACTCAGCATACCGTGGTACATCTCCTGGTTTCACGGCAACACGGCTACGTCTCTCTACAAATTCTCCTGGATATTCGGCCTCTGTACCTGTTTCTGTCAATAAATTGAATATTGAACCCTGGTGTATTTAATTTGGATACTTCAGTTTCCAAATCCATAATGTGAACAAACTTAATGGGACACAAAAATCTATTAATATCGCCCTCAGTAATATTGAACAATTTTCATAAAATTAATTTAGCCTACATAAATCGGCAGCAGAAGCCAGGCTCGAGTGCATTTGCCTGCGACGCCTCTCCTGGGCTCCTGACCGTATCCCAGATGACGTGGCTTCGGCAAAAGAGTCACAATTTTTGTTGGGGATAGTCGAGTCCCCACGAGGTCCTCACCCAAGTTGTCATCAAGGCTCTGTGCAAACCGGCGGTGGCTCTCTAATGGTTGGTTGGTTTTTCGTGTTTCCGGGCGCGTCAACTGCTTCGGTCATTAGTCCCGTAAGTGTAGTGCATGCTTGTTCTCGGGAGATGGCAGTGATCTTCCCCCGCTGGATGGTGAGATCCGGCGCCGACCTGCCGTCGGCTAGTGGGGTTTCTCCCTAACCAGGACTCTCCCACCAGCAGGGCACCGCCCCAGCCGGGACAAGCTGTAAGCTCCCGACCGGTCTCCCGGAATATGTGGTAGTGTAGTGCATGTTAGTGTAAGTGCGTGTGTAAGGGGAGAGGATAGGACAAGGAAGAGGAAGGACAGATCGCGCGCGGTACGTGGCCCGTTTGGTAGGGTACTGCTCCGGCATTCGCCTGGGGTTGATCGGAGAAACCACGGAAAACTACCGATCAGAGCAGCCGGCCGCTAGAATTCTCCTCCAGACAGCGACTGAATTCGACCTAGCTGAATAGGTAGTGTCAAGAATCCTGTCACCGTCAGGACTGGAACCTAGGACCTCCCGGTCAGAGGCGCTGCAGTGACGATGCATTGAGCTACCGCTCCCGATTCTGTAGTGGTGAGATTAGTTTTTGCATGAAATGAACTGGAAGTTCTGCTCCTTCTAAAGCGATCACTGACTAAAAATGGGTATCTTCAGCTACTTAGAGTCCATTAGCAGCCATTCATGGACTTCCTGTTCCCAAACAACGATATAATTTTCATGGATGTCGATGTGCCATTCACCTGGTCTGAATTGTTTGCGATTGGTCTGAAGAACATTCCGGACAATTCGAGCAAATTTGGCCACTCAGATCAACCGACATGAATCCCATTAAAAATTTGAGGGTCATGATAAAGATGTTAGTTAGTGCACAAAATCTTGTACTTGTAATACTTTCGCAGTTATGGACGGCTGACGGTCAGCATGGCCCAATATTTCAGCAGGGGACTTCCAATGATTTGTTGAATGGCACGTCGAGTTGCTGCACTTCGCCGGGCAAATGAAGGTCCGTGACATTATATAGGAGGACAAAAGGAGGTCCAACACATAGTGGGAGGTTTCCCATGACTTTTCTCACCTCGGCGTTTTATATTTATTATGCATGTGTTTATTGAGTAGAAAATCACGTTCCAGTTCACATATTTTTATCTCTTTTTCGTCTAAGCTATTTCCATATTTCGTCTAAGGTAGCGTAGGCACACACATCGTGGACGAGTTTTCCATATTACAATATTCTGATTAATTCAAAGAGGAATGTTGGTAATCAGGATCGTCTACAAAACGAACTTGGCATTCAACTGGTACAAACATCTATACCACTGAAAGCACGACCTCTTTCTGGGATATTGATTTCAATATTTTCTGTCACATGACCTATCACCATGACGGTTTCACGATCATTATTTTCGTTTCTTACATATCATTATTTCGCAACTTTACAACTAACAGCTTTGTTAATATTACTCTTACATACCATTACGGGCATTTTTAACTATTATTTACTGCCATACGGAACGTCTACGTCCGTGATACTTATCAATTGTATAATCTTTTTTATTAATGCCATAATATCCCTCTAGGACGTCTCATTGGCTGTGTACGAGCTCAATTTCCGGTCGGAGTAAACATAGAGTTGCAACTTTTCTTGAAATAGCTGGGTGACGATGAAAATCCAGTTAGGAGGAGTTTGCTAGTTACTATGAAGAAAATATGTAATGTTCATCACGTGTCTCTCTTCCCACTAAGTCTGGAAATAAAATTCGCTGGCCTGTAACTAAAGTGTTCTATGAATAATTTTGGCTAAAATCCAGGCAATGGTAAATTCGATCTGGACAGGTGAGCATTCTAATGTAGTATATGTGTCATTTGTCATTGTAAGTGTCACATAATGAAAGAACTACTTTAGTATTGGCAGACGGTTTGAATGTTAGTCAATTCTTAAGTGGTCTAAGTCACATTGTACTATTCGTACTATAGACCACTTTAGTTCCAGACTAGCCAATAAGTCCCCCAGACATGGGGTGGCGTCGTTAGCTGGCAAAGTCAGACAATCGTCCGAAAATGCCAAATGCATACTATTCCTTAATACATTCTGACTCTTCTCGATGTCTGTGTGAGTGTGCGTGTGTGTGTGTGTGATATATGAAGAACGGACAACATCAGTGATTCGAGGGTGGGGGATTCGCATGTACACTAAAACTGGAAAATTTAGTTAGAACTGTCAGCCGAATGACAAAAATATATAGCTCCCTGATAATATTGGGAAAAAATCTCGCAAGTTACAACGATTTGTGAACAAAAGGTTCAGAGATCGTATGGTTGATATGCATATAAATTATTTGTGATAGCCAGGCTTTGTATCTTTTGCGTGAATTCTAGAATAGCAAAGATGTTCATAAAGCCTGATATGGATTTATTAATAGAATGAAGGAATGTAGCATTATTTTAGAAATGGTTGCTTGGCTCAGAGGAGACAAGTAAATTATGTGTCGAATTTATAATCTAAAACATTTCTTGGAGTATACTTTCTCAAATGTTTCATATAAATAGACATCTCAAATTTAGTAAATGATGGCTGAGATTGTAGTGGTAGTTTTATATCCCTACTGCTGGTCATGTCTATCACAACTAAATACTGCCATTGCAGGATGTTTAGGATCTCAGGAAATGATCACAGTTCAATTCAAAACATTTCTGTTTGCCAATTTCTGTTTGAATATTTTAATTCTATCTTGAAGGCTAATAATACGACAAAAGCAACAATACGGTTAATCTGTAAGACTATGAACCGATTGCATAAAATAGTACATTATGAAACGATGATGTAATGATGGGTATTATACACGAGTATCGTAAACTTCACATGAGTGTATTAATACCCATTACATCGAGTTTCATACGGTACTTTTTCGACGACTTTTATAAGTTAAACTTTTACATTGAATCGTTTCGTGATAGTTGACATGCAGGATTCAGTCAAGGCTACCTAGCTGACAGCTACCCTACCTGCCGCAGGTGGCTTTGATATACCAATGCGAGAGAATACAACAGTTGCGGCAAAAATTCCGAAGTCAGCGTTTTCGCTTTTCCTCTTACTTCTGGAGGTGCCAACTCCTCCTCTGATTCAGAAGATATTTTAAACTAAAGAATTGGCTGGTTTTAAAAGACAAACCCTCGACAGCAACATGTAACACATAATAACTTGAGTTCTGATCGTCAGTCAGATGTTTCCTCTACCACTACCACTGCGCTAGTCAAAGAGGATAAAAGTGAAATAAAGGTTCAATTTATTGTAAACAATATTCTACATAAAAATTACTGATAATACAATAAATTAAAACTATGAACATAATATAACATTAAATGCAATTTAAATGTACACAATCGAACAAAACATTTACTAGAACGATTCTCAATGATTAATGAAGTGTCAATACTTGGTTTGTAAACTTCTCTGTGATTGCTCAAGAACTTGTATCATAATGAAATCTGCATCGTAATGAGTATCATTCTGCAACGGGTTGCCGCCATCAAATGACAGAATTATACAATGGGAGTAGAAAAACGTTCAATATGGATTCCGTAAGCTTATTGGTTCTATAAAATGGTCTATAGTGGCAAAAGGTGTTTATAGAACAACCAATAAGAATTATGGAACCTAAAAAGCTTTCTATAGCTTGTAGGTCCTGAGACGGTTCTACAAATGCTTATAGATTCTACAAATAAGCAACATGGCGGGTCTGCGCACTGCTGCAAACAGCTGTTCGAGGTTATAGGTTGTTTTCGGCGTACGTGTGTTGGGTTTTGTTTTATTTTCGTGGCTTTTTACGTGTTTTATTTGGTGTGTAGAGTGGGTTTAATGTGTATTGTAGTGTGTTGAATATTAGTGAATGCTATATTCACACATTTATTCTGCGTGTAATGTTTTGATGAGAAGGATTCAATTTGATTTTGATAATTTGGTTATGCTAATAACTGCTATAGTATTTTCTCTACTACCTTCTTTGAATTATTTATCTCCTAGCACCGATATCAAACAACTTAAAAACTTTCTTCAACCACAAGGAATTGCATCCCATGCATACATTTGACATCCAACCCCTTTTAGAGATAGATACTTTTCTACATGATAAATATGGCCAGAATGTATCATGTAGTATTCAATAAATGAGTGCAATGAATGAAAAGAATAGTTTTTTCAATTACGCAATAATTCAAAGATTCATGAGAATAGTTAACACTTGATAGAATCATCAGTGAATCAAATTTGCACTCTCAATGCTGAAATTCGGTTTGTTGTAAAAAATAATTTCCAGCTGTGAAAAGATTTCTTTTCAGTAGATAACCAATTAAGATTACAAAAGTTAATGATGAACCAATAAAGAAAAAAATTCCTTGTAAGTGTATTATTCCTTGTAATTAGTATTAATATCAGTAATACAAATAAAATTAGAATAATATAAGTTATTAGACTTAAAATATACAACTCGTGTCATATTTTAGTGTCGTTTTGCCTATCTATATTTGGCAAATTAATGGTTTAACATCCAGGCTCTACTTGTAACAGAGTGTACTATTTAATAGTTTAGATAGCATGTTATCTATTATTTCTATTACCAAAGACATTTGAATAGTATTTTATATAGTATAATAATAGTAATAATTGATTAAAAAATTAATACTTAAAGGAATGGGAGGTAAATGAATTTATTTGAATACAAATAGTCAATGGCTAATTTAATAATTAATTATATTTAATATAAAATAAATAAAAAAGTAAAGTAAAATGAATGAATATAATTAAATGCAACAAAATTGCTTCTGAAAACACATAGACAAATACAACCAAACACACGTCACCGGAGCACAGCACACGCTAAAACCGTGCAAAACGAAACACAAAGTAAGAAGTATTCAAATATCGACTGTATCCCCATGTATTGGTTTTATCTCCAAGTTCTTATAGAATCTATATTTATAGATTCCATGCATTTACTTTATGCATCTGTTCACGGCCTGTGGAACCTGTAAATTTTATTGAACCCATTGCTATGGAACCCGTATGGAAAGCTTTATGCAACCGGCTGTAAGACAACACCAAAATTTATACGCTCATTAGAATCTGATATTGTTCATAATAAATCAACAGGTAGCAATTTTACTTATATACATCATTCCATCTCCAAAGTTACTTTGTTAAGTGGCGAGATTCCATTTTCGAAAGCTCCACTCCAATGGACTCTCATAACAAAACAAGAAAATTCGGAGATTAAATGATTTATTATATAACGTTTTGCTTGTCCTAAAGGTAATAGTTTTTTTAATAGGTTCTGTCTAAAATAGTATATTCCTATATATTATATTATATTATATTATATTATATTATATTATATTATATTATATTATATTATATTATATTATATTATATTATATTATATTATATTATATTATTATATTCCGTTAATTTATACACACACACACGCACATTCAGAAAGGTGACTGCTTAGTGCGCATTTTCTGGATATAGTCCACTCCAGTCCAGTCTAGTGCGCGAGCAGTTCAGATCTGCGCACATTAAACTCCTTTTAAATTGCGTTCGCGTAATCTTATAATTGAATCTCAATTTATTTCTTGAAACAACTTACTTTCTTTTAGATAATCTGCAAAACTAACCTTAACATTCTATTCAATATGAGAACAATAAGCCATTTGCTGGGCAGGTGAAAACAAAAGAGAATGATGTGAAGACCAAAGTAATGTTAGAAATGCTGAGAAATTCATTGGTGCTTCAATAAAACATACTTTCTCGCATTATTCATAATAGTTACGTAATATTATTACATTGAACCTTCTATACTACTAAAACTTTAGTCATCACCTAAAAAACCCACACTTTTAATAATCTCGTATACATTTATTTTAAAATAGTACTTTTTCGTAGTTTTGAGTTAAATAGTCTGTTTTCCTTTCAAGATGTGTCAAAAGTAAGACAAATTGTAATATTTTAATAATTCTTAATCGTTATAAATAATATAAGAAAATGTGTGCTGTAGTAAATCACTAAAAATTTGAACGAAATAATAAAATGTATATTTAAATAAAATAACAATTTCCAATGATAATATAGAGAAGTAATGATAATATATTATTATAACAATATATTATTCAATGATTCTTGACTCGTAGACTAATTATCGCTCTAATGAAATGGTGCACTGTACATATTTATGTATATAAATGTTATCTGTTCTGTAGCCCTGATGAAGGCCAAATATATGGCCGAAACGTCGGCAATGTAAAGTGTCTGTTTTCTTTCTTGTGACCGAAACTCAAGAACCATTAGACATGTACCAATATATTACGTTATGTATTATAAACAGATTAGTTTCACTTGGGTTAATTTTTCAATTATCAACAAGAAAATTTGAGTTTTAAAATTTTTCAGGTTTTCACACACAAAATACGCTAACTGTGAGTAAAAGAGCCCAAACTCAACTAGCTGTACTTTCATAGTGAAATATATCAGTATGATACGTAGAGAACACAAGAAGCGTAGACGTTCATAATGCAACTACAGCCTATCAAAGAGGTCAATATGTTAGCGATTCATGACAGCAAAGAAATTCTGAGTTCCAGAGATCTTTAACATCTTAGCCCCTCTATCTTCACAGTAGAATATAAAATCATGGATAAAAATAAATCCATAGCATTGATCCGCCGCATCATATTCTGCATTAAGTAAGTCGCGGGACAAAACTATTTTGTCTTGATTCTGTACATTTCTATTCTGCAAACCAATTCTGAAGTTTTTGATACAATTAACGAAATATTGAGTTGTTAGTCCGCATTACGACAAAAAACATGTTTATCAGTATTTTGTTTATTAAATATTACTCAAAATAATACAAAAATATTTTGCATCAAGCAAAGTGACATTTAGTAACATTAATATTACTAAGATTAACACAAAGTGTCATTTCCTCCCTCATGCGAGTTTTATATTTAATGATTGTCATTGAACATTTTCCTGGGATTATTTTATTATGTCTTTCATTCTAAAATCTCCCGACACTGTCCAAATCCAGTGCACTAACATCGTTGATTCTTATTTAGCTGGTCCGTTAGCTATCTTTACTCGGATGGTGGATTCATAAAAAATTTAACCACAGATCGAGATCCACCCCATGCCCAATGGATTGCGTAAATTATTATTAGTTTATGTTAATTATATTGAGGAACACGTGATATATATTGAGGTAACGTGAAACTGAAACATATGAACATGTAATCTGTTTCCATCGCAGTTCTGAGTATGTGAGGAATGTTTCTGTTTAAGATTATGTATTGTCTGTGTCCTCAAGTACTACCAGTTGTTATCGAATTCTAAAATTATATGTTTATATATTTTCCTTTCTAATCCTCTCGAATCCGCGTATTTATCATTTTTTTATTCTCTCCTCTTGTCCACCTCCATTTTCTTTTCTTTCTCTTATGTTTTTCATTCTCAATCCTGATATTTTTGCTCTCAATGTTTGGGCCTTAAGCCGCCATCCTGATTGAGGTTTTTTCTGGGTTTAGTCAATTGTTTAAGGCGTATGCGTAAGGATGATCCCTAGTATTGCATCCCAGACTATGTAAAATATACCCCCTTTTTGTTTATTGTTCACAGTTGAGGCTTATCGGGTAATGACAACTGACATTTCGGGCGAATTTAGAATTATCAATTCTAAGTAGAATAAGTAGGAACTTTTTTTCTCTTTTTTGTAAGAATGTTCCTTGCATCATGCCTTTCAATTTTGCAAAATA
>BLKR01007158.1:0-42910 GCA_011170035.1 Teleogryllus occipitalis | reverse complement strand
GAGAGGGAGGGGAGAGAGAGAGGGAGAGAGACAGACAGAGACAAAGATTATATTTTCTGATATTTAAAGAGGCTTGAAAATGTCCTTAGGATAACGTGAGTGCTAAATTCTGCGTTATTCACTAGCTTTTATTTTTAAACAATTTCGCGGAAACAATTGCCGGTTGACGTGGAGCGAGCGCAAAAGCTGCGATGTGCAGGCCGGGAGGCAGAAATAAAGAGCTTCATCCGAAGGCAAAGTTTTAATTGATCTCTGAATCTCTCGTAGCTTCCTTGTGCTTGCCGACGAAATTTTCCATAGCGCAATTTCTCTGCCTCGGTCGCGACTGAGAAAAAAAATCTGGGCTGAAATGAAACGTGAAAAACACTAATCTACGCAGGCCTCGTGGAAGAGAAATGTGTTCCTTTTAGTATTTTAAAAGAAAGATAAATTGTCGCATCAAAATTATTTCTGAGAAATCGAAATTCTTTAATGAAGAAAATGAAAGGTTTTGTAAATGAGCTCGTTTTAATAGACATAAAGAAAAATAGCTCCAAATTTTTTCTTCCATCTTTTGGTAGGGATAGTGCTAATTGTACTCTATGACATAAACGCCATTTTTCTCTATTCTATTTTTTCAAAAATTACAAAAATGTAATTTTTGACTAGCCTCTCACGTTAAGTTTTACATTACCGGCAACTTTTTTACATTTTTGCGTTAAAGAGAATAAATGCTTTAAATAATGTCATAAAATTACTGGGAAACTCAAGTTATTTTTCAAAAACGAGCTCAAAATTCTGCATCTTCAAAAACGCTCAAACATCAATGACAGGATTAGAAGGATTTCAAATAACTTCTAATACATTTTTTTTCGAAAATTCAAGTTTTCTGTAAAAAAACGCTTCAAATTTCGCATTTACAATAACGTTCAAATGTCATTTTCATAAAAAATCACATAATTTTTCGAAGAAATTATCCATATAGGCCCAGGTTTTACTCTTCTATTATATTCTTAAAGTAATTTTTCGTTTCACAATTCACACGTTTTCGATTCAAACTTCGCATTTACAGTAACGCCATTTTCTTAAAATCTGCTGCAACTTTTTCCATTTTCCGTTTTCCGGTACTCGATTACACTACTTTTTCTTTTTACATTCGTTAGGGCGAGAAAGCAAAAAGTGGTTTATAATGTCCTCTTCACAGATTAATATACAGATATACGTCCTTCTCATTGCAGCAACTCGGGAATTCTGGAATGACGATAGCCTCCTCTGCAAACAGTTGAATAGGCGTCTTCCACACTCGAGATTCACTTCAAATCGTCCAACATCCATCACGGCTGGACCTCATCCGTCTTCATACGTCAGCTCTCAAAGTCCAAGCTCTATGCTCCCCACCGTGCGAATTCTCAACCTCGTCCATGTTTCTTTCTTATACTTGGTCTTTAACCTATTCTAACCATTGCCAATTTGATGACTTCAACTAATTGTGCTTAGTCATTTTGGAGGCTACTGTATAGGAATCCTTAACAATATTTTCAAAAATCCCTCAAAAATGACTACAAATTTGATTACAATTTTTACTCGGATAACGTAATATAACACTTTAAAATGACGCAGGTCTAATTCTTTGATGCCGGTGAATAAGCTGATAAGTCATAAACCCTTAGTTGAGCAAAAAACAACTTTGAGCTGAAGTAAATGAAGGATTAATGATATTCAAACAAAGGTGATATTAAAAAGGAACTATGTGTGTGTAGATTTTGGCTAAATATCATTAATCCCTGATTTGCAGCATTAGTTTAAAGATGTTTTTTGCTCTGCTGTAAAATCTTTTTTTTTTACTTATCAGCTTATTCACCGAGGTCAAAGAATTTTCGTTGAAATCTCCGAAATTTCGAATATTGCAAAAGTTAAAATAATGCCAGAAGTACGTGCTCTTGCAGCACCACTAGTTTAATTCTCGTGAACGAAAGCGAAATAAAAGAAGGTGTGTACCGCAGAAAGTAGCGACCCCTAACGAGAAACGCGCGCTGGGCGCCATCGGCCACAAGCAGTTGTTTGCTGGGGATGAGCAAGCGGCGGGCGCCTAGCAATATTCGGGGTGACGTCACTTTCCGTGCAGCCGCCGCCGCCGCCGCTTCTCTTTTGTTGTTCTCTGTTTGCCGCGGACGCGACCAGAGGTCAATAGGCGGCCTCCAGCACTCATGCCGCGCCAGTCTTTTGTTTTGAGACACGTGAGAGAGTTCGTCTGCCGCATATAGTATAGACGTGCTCGATATCTCGTGCGGCTTATTTTTGGAGCGTCGTTGTTTTGGGGGCTTCCTTTGTGGAAAAACAAATGAAACGCGCCTTGTGTGCAGATCGTGTCCGTTTGTTGGCGCTCATCGGAGTCAAAGCATTTGGGTATGAGTGTGCATGTACTATACGTGAGTGTGAGTGTTTGTATGTATGTGTGTGTGCGTGTGTGAATGTGGTAAGAATGTTACTTTTCGTGGGACGTGCCTGACAAAATAGTCATTTTCAGTGTTGAAGCTCGAACTTTTCCTTTCGATATCAGTAAAAAGGATAATTGCGTACCTTTATTGTGGTGATGAAGTTCTTTCCTTTAAACGAGGTTTTTTTACATTGAGTAAAAGAAAATTGTGATAGGTAATACCACGAGTGCTTTGAAAATTGTTGATAAATCCCCAATTCGCGAAGCGAGGAGGGAATTTATTTGAGAATTTCCCCAAAGCCCGAGTGGTATTTAATAGGACTATTCCACGAAATTACATCTGACCGAGTTCCAAAATTCGCCAAATATTGAAAAGAACTGAAAGCGTGTTAAAATAAAAAAGGGGCTGTTATAGTACCCACGCGGTTTATTGCACGTCAACGCAGCTATTGATATTAATACCGCCTCCTAAGATAGATGAGTCGCAGCTCATTATTGGTCAGTAGGGAGAAGCGGTAAGAAAAATCGAATGAAAAAGCGATGTTTTTTTTGATTCAGAAATTTAATACGTATAGTTAAATACTACTGGTTTAATTTCACGAGTGGAATAGTCAAAGATAATACCACAAGAGGTTCTGGGTTTGCCAATAAATTTTCGAGCCGCGTATCGGTGAGTGAATTTATCTGGGAAACTCAGAATAACTAGTGGTATTTAAACGATTCATGTCGATAAATTGAGGGCTGAATAATACAATATGATGGAGATAATTACGTAATATTTTGAAATATAACCCACGAGTCAAAATCACTGCAACTCATAGTAGGAATGTTTTGTTTATCTGTGTAGTTAATGGAGTTCAGTAGAGAAATAAAGCACTTCGACTATGAAAATAAATGGACGTCACACTTTCAAAATTTATTTTAATACCATAATTCATTTGAAGAATATTCAAAATTAAAATTTTGCATGAAGCATGACACAATAAATCAATAAACAAGAAACACACATTATTTAAAACGACAATTACTAAATACACAGTTTGATTGCAAGCAGTTATAACAATTATTGTTATTGATGCTTCGTTTATTGTTATAGTTACCTGATAAGGAGCCACATTGGGTCGTGAAACGTGTTGTATAGTAAATTGAGGCCAAATAATTTAAGCTAGATTTAAAATTAGAATTAAAAATTTAAATTTAAATAGTTTCCAAAAAACCATGAAATGTATGAATACAATAAAATAACAAATTGTATATAATAATATAAGTACGAAAGACAAGTATGAGACAAAGAAAGGAAAAACACATATTAAACAGCCACAAAATGGAAAACACAGTCAAGTAAAAGCAACAGAAAGAACTGAAAACGAGCCTTGTCTAAGATCGACTTCTATCAGAATCTGGTTTTGGGGTTTGAAATCCGTAGAATTTTCCTCATTGTTGTAGGTCATGATGGTCGTATGATGTAGAAAATATTCTTATGAAAGGAAGTAGTACTAATAAGCACGAAGGAAGCAAGAAAATTGTAATGTAAATAAGGAAGTATTAAGGCAATAGATTTCACTAACAACTAACAAATACATTTATATTTCTTTAAGAAATTTTCATCGATGATTATGGCATTTAAGAACTGGAAGCTCACTTCGATATTATTAAGACGAGGTTGTTTGAAATCATTCTTACTTCTCAACATAATTTGCTGCAAGTGCTGTAATAGTTAAATTTATTAATGTTGGTTTTATTTTTAAAAGTAAGAAGTTACTAGTGTTCCTGATTATCAAAATAAATGCACCACAGGTCTTACGTAGTAATTGGTTGAATTGGACATTTTCAAGTTACATCTGAGGTGTTAGTAGGGCGGGAACAGCAATATTACAATATTACGTAACTGCTTTCAATAATGGAAGAAAGGATGTGCTGTTGTAGCACCTCTGATTTTACGATTTAAGAATCTGTAGATTTTTGAATCAATCTTAACAGCAATTAATGAAAGTAAAGAAATAAATACTAATGATATCCTAAATACATTGTTAAGGGAACAATTTTACGTAGTTCATGAATGTGACAATGGATAACGCGGAAGTAGAATATACTATCGGAATAGTTTACACGCATTCATAATTGTTATCATCAGTAACTAAAATTGAAAGGAAATTAAGGATTCATCTGACAATTTGGGTGTCAAATATTCCAATGGTATTGGTCGTTTCATGGATTCATATAATCTTAATATAGTCCTATTTTCCCTTGAATCTTATTCTGTCTAAACGATTCTTGGAATATTTTAAGTTTTACTGACCAATGGTCTGGCAAGATTCATAAGTCAGTTACGATATTTGTCTCTTTGCCGCTTAAATGTGATTACATCATTGTCGATAATGATGAGCAATTGAATCCAAATATTTTCAAAATAAATCATTTTGAAATCAAATCGTTGTTATAGATAACCTATAGATTTATAAGTACAGAGAGTATACAAGCTGACTGGATAAATTGGAAACAGAAGAGAATAAATTTCTTATGTTTAAATTTTTTTCAAGTTAAATTTTGGAAAAAGCAAAAGAACCAAATTTGAATTGAAAATCACATAATAGCGTGAATGATCACTATCAAATTTAGTCCATTCATGTGGAAGCGAACCCAGAAATTAGAAACCTGAAATACTCGTAATAAATTGGTCCTCTGTAATTAAGGAACTAAAATGACCTCTCGAACTTTAATGCAGTTCTAAACCCTTTTGCCGAGTTCAACGATCCAAAGTCTGCCTGTTGAGCATGGCTTAGGCAGCCAATCCTGGCGGTTAGAGTAAGCGAAAAAGCTGAAATAATGAGCACGGGTACAACATTGATATTATGGAAATGCACGCCAGAAATTGCTACACCGTAGTTAAATTGCTTGCGTGCGCACGGGTCGTAGAGCCGAATCAAGATTCGCGGCGTGTTGTGGGCTCGGATTACGGAAAACGCCATGTATCGCTGCCCGCAGACACCGCTTCTGACGACGGGTGGGGAACGCCCCCTTTCCCCACCCTGGCTGGTATGGCTCAAGACCCAAAAGTTCTCGCTTGGAAGGAGCGACCGGGAGCGGTAGCTCAGTGCTTCAACTGATGTCACTGCAGCGCTTCTGACCGGGAAGTCCTGATGGCGTCAGGATTTTCGACACTAGCTTTTCAGCTAGGTCGAATTCAGTCACTGTCTGGAGGAGAATTCTAGCGGCCGGCTGCTCTGATCGGTAGTTTTCCGTGGTTTCTCCAATCAATACCAGGCCAATACCGGAGAAGTACACTAACAAACGGGCCACGGACCGCGCGCGATCTTTTCTTCCTCTTCCTTGTCCTTTCCTCTCCCCCTTACACACACACTTACACTAACATGCACTATACTACCACATATTCCGGGAAACCGGTCGGGAGCTTAGAGCTTGTCCCGGCTGGGGTGGTGCTCCGCTGGTGGGAGAGTCCTGGTTAGGGGGAAACGCCGCTAGCCGACGGTAGGTCGGCGACGCATCTCGCCATCCAGCGGGGAATTAAATATTCCGAAAGATTGGCAAACTAATGTGTGTCTTTAATTAACCGATCCCGTGATCCATAACCTACAACTTATTAACGGTCTAAATTTCTACAATTTTATTGACATAAAAACAAAAACTAAAATTGTCGCTACAAAAGAAATTGTAATATTTTGTTGTATATTAGGAAGAAAAATATTAATTTCAGTAATGATTCACCCTGTGTTTATATAATTTCATTTTGTGTTTAAAAGTTTCACACAAATTAGAAGATTGCAATAACTGCGTTGTGAATCATTTTTCATCTGAATTAAAGTGTTCAATTTTTACAGTTATAATATTAATTTTTTTGAAATATTAATTACAATTCAAATTTGTTTAAATAAATACGTAATAAAGGAGTTCTAAAGCTCGGTGAATCGGTGCAAATAAAGGAGAAATGCGTGTAAGTACATCAGTAAAAATTATTGTGTGTCTTAAAAATACCTATCCATGTCTAAATAGTGTGCAAATGTCATTAATAAATCTCATGTACTACACGTTGTAAGATACTTCGACCTCACCACGGCCCTCGTGACACCGATAGAGTACCATTCGATTTGTAGGAGGAAAGAGGCCGGAATCTTCGCGATGACATGAAAGCGGAAACCTTACGTCTGTTCCCTTCCGGTCGATTTCCACTCGAGTCGTCGCGTCCCTTACGAGGGGGCAGGGGGCGGGGCCGGGGGCGGGGCCGGGGACGTGGTGGCCGAGCACGCTTGCCCTGTGGGCGCTGGCGCGAACCGTTGAGCTCCGCCCCGCCCACCGCACCGCCTGCCCCGCCGCCCAGTAAAGCCCACCGCCCCCGCCAACCGCCCCGCCCGCCCCGCTGGCCCCGCCTGCCCCGCCGCTCAGTAAAGCCCACCGCCCCCGCTCACCGCCCCCGCTCCGCCCCCCGCTCACCGCCCCCGCTCACCGCCCCTGACAACCACCCGCCCCCGCCCCGCCCCGCCCCGCCCCGCCCCCCCCGCCCGCCCCCGCCCCCGCCCCGCCCCGCCCCGCCCCGCCCCGCCCCTCCTCAGCCCCGCCGGCCCGCTTTCCCCGCCTGCCCGCCGCCCAGTAAAGCCCACCGCACCTGCCCACCGCCCCGCCTGCCCCACCGCCCAGTAAAGCCCAACGGCCCCCGCCGACCGCCCCGCCCACCGCCCCCTTGCCCCGCCACCCAGTAGGGCCCACCGCCCCGCCACCCGCCGCCACGCCCCACCCCGACCCGCCCCGCCCCTCCCGCCGCCCGCCCCGCCCCGCCCATCCCGCCAACCCCGCCCCGCCACCCCTGCCCCCACCCGGACCCGCCCCACCCTGCCCCGTCCCGCTCCGCCTTTCCCATCACTCCAACCTGCGACCACCTGCGCAGCCTTTGATCTTGGTGTGTTTACTCTCTGACGCGCCGCCTTCTCGTTTCCTTTTCACGCGCGGCCTCTCGAGCCTCTTTCTCCGCGCGCCCACGCGTCTCTCTGGGGCGCCGCGCTCACGTGCGCCTGAGCTTTGACGGCCGCCGGAAGCGCTTTTTTCTCTGCCGACAGGAAGGAATTCTCGGAGCCCGCGGTAATTAAATTAAGATACTTTAATGTATCCACGGAGCAACTCCAATATATAGGGAAAATGTAGGGAAATGTGATCCATATCCTACAAGTCAATAAAATGGTTTATTTTAATGATTTGATAGCAAACTAACATATATTTTGATTGTGTTCTTTGAAAAAATGAAGAATATATTAATTTAAAATTAATTATTTCTTAATTTTTTTAAGTTTGAAATATACATGTTTTGCTATAGCTATTTATTTTTTAATATTACTAATTTTTTAAGAATTTATTTTTGTTCATTGTGCAACTAAATTCTCAAAAGCGATGAAAATCTGATTTACATTGTTTTATTACATTACATTGAGATTTAAAAATGTATAACATTCTACATAAGGAATAAATATATTTAATAATGCATTGTGAATTTTTACAATAAGCAAAGAACTACTATACATTTTCTCTATTTTTTAAATTCTTAGACATTTCTTAATTTTTTGACACTGTGAAGTAGAATTGAATAAAGAATGGATGCCAGTGCCAAATTTTAAGTTTTCCCTAAAATTTCTTATGAAAGGACATTCAACTAATAAATGAAATGTGTAAACATTTTCACAACAGTTTGAATATGGATCTGGATATTTTTATAAAATAACTGTTACTTAAATTAAAAGGACCAATTTGGATTCGTAATAGAGTAACTTGAAGTTTTCTTTTGAAGAAGGGGAGGGGAAGAGAAGAATCTAGAATTTATATTACTAATTTTATTTCGATCAATAGAGGTAATATTTTTTTAAACAATAGCATAAGTGAGCCAATAGCGCCTCGAATGGCAGACTATCTCTGAAAACATTACTTCAGAAGCCACCGCTTTGCTTAAAATTGGAATAGAAGTTGTGCGCCTCAGTGGGGGAGTGTTTGGCTCACTGCCTCTGAACCTCCGGTGCTGGGATCGATCCCGGCTGAGGCGCGTGGATTGCGAAGGGGGAACGCCCCCCCCCCATTGGCCACACCATGCGCGTGGAATCTGGAAGACCACGGAAGGTGCTCGGTACGATTTAATCCTCCTGGCAATTTCCCGACCCAATGAAATCTTACGAGATCACTCTTTCCAAAGTCAACTGAGAGCCATGTCTGGCTGAAAAAGTGAGAATCACACCCAGACACTTACGGGAGGCCTACAGGACGCGCCGGCTAGCAAAAGGTCCCCTAGATCCTACCCGGGATTGGCTTCAAAAGAAAGCCCTGGTCGAAAACACGGGTACAGAACTACGGCTAATAGCCGTGTGGGGACACGGCTATTAGCCGTAGTTCTGTAAAATAATACATTCAACAAATAAAAATAAATAAGAAACAAAAGTTGACACAAAATACATACATTCTCGCAAGTCAATTCATTTCTTTTTAGAATTATTTGCAGTTTTTATCAACGACAAATAAAGTCTAAACGTTCATAAAATAATTTGACAGCGAAATAGCTACAATACAGCTAAGCAGTTGCAGGAAATATTACGTTCGGTTGGGAATTCATTTAACACAAGGCGTCAAAAAGCATCATATCTCCTTTCGTGACAAGCGGAAAGGAATAGGTAGCAATGAAAACAATAATGGTAATTAACAAAACGTATTCAGCGAGGCGAAACAGGAATCACTGAAATAACCCGAGCGTCACGCACAACCCGTGTTTAAGAATGAAGGAAACACACGCAGCGTGCCGCCTGCCCACGCGGCCGCTCGACAGCGAAAGGTTAAACGTGCGGCGAGTCACGCGACCGGTCACGCGGCACGCGCCGGAGGGGGCGGGGCGTGCGTCCGTGCGGCGTGCGATGCCGCGCAATCGATAGTCACGACGCGGAGCGCAATCGCTCAAAGCGCGCGCGGTGAAGCACGTAAAAATCAATGGGCGAACGCCATTATGAAACAAGCATTCCAGGCAGTTGCTATTCTTAGAATGGATCAATGGCTTAATGGAGCACAGAGAGAAAGATTTTTTTTTGTGACACATGAATGGATTAAGATATCAAAGGTGGAACGATACGAGGTAATGGAAAGAGGGGATCCTCGAGAGAATCTGCCGGGAACCAGAGTTCACGGATCGGAGGAGGTGGCTCAGGGCATCAGCTGATGTCATTGCAGGGACCTCTGACCGGCAGTTCCTAGGTTAGAGTCCCGACGGCGGCAGGATTTTCTACACTAGCTAGATCGAATTCAGTCACTGTCTGGAGGAGAATTCTAGCGGCCGGATGCTCTTATCGGTAGTTTTTCGTGGTTTCTCCGATTAACACCAGGCAAATGCCGGAGTAGTACCCTAACAAACCGGCCACGGACAGCCGTATCTTTCCTACCTCTTCCTTTTCCTATCCACACACTTACACTAACACGCACTGCAATACCACAATTGCCGGGAGACCAGTAGGGAGATTATAGCTTGTCCCAGCTGGGGGCGGTGCCCCGCTGGTGGAAGTTACTTGCTTAGGGAAATCCCCGCTAGTCGACGGTAGGTCGGCGCCGGATCTCGCCGTCCAGCGGGGGAAGACCACCGCCACCTCTCGAGCAAAATCACGCTCTACACGTACGTGACTAATGACCATAGTACTTGACGCGTCCGGAATCACTAACAAACAATCAATAAATAAATCAATCAGCGTTCACTAACACAAATTTCCCGATTACCAACCGGAATTTATGCTATATTGGTTCCCAGAGGGAGAAGTCAGGTCTCTTTCTGAAACTCAATAGTTAGATGGCAAGTTGCCTTCAAAAATGAACCTGCAAGTACGTAATGTTATTGATAAACAATTGCATTTTCATAAATAATTTCATATAATATGAACATGGGGACATAAAAGAATAAAAGTTGTTCAGCTCCTCTAGGAGTTATCAAGGCACGCCTTTTGCGAGCGGACGGTGCATGGCCTCCTTTGGAGGTTCTGAGAGGGTGGATTTGGCACTGGCCTGTTTACAGTGAGGTATTTGGAGACGTCACCGAATTGAACCGACGCGAGTTAACCGGCGTGATGATGGTTCGTAATCGAATAGAATCAATCGGAAAGAAAAGTGATGGATGTCTGCCTTACGCATGGACTACACCTGACACTAAGCGACCCTGGAGAGGACTTGACGCAGGAGGCGGCCTTGGCCCATGAAATACTTAGTTAATTCGTTATTTGAGCCTTCCTTTATGTGGCGAGACTCGGGCCATCAGGTCAGCTCTTACATCTGATCACGCAAATTTCCCTACGCTCCTTTCACCATCTAGCAGAGAAAGAAGGTATTATCCTGGACGACGAAACTTGCGATTTGAATTTAGCTCAGAGGCTTCGTTTAGGCTTGAGGATCTTTCACATGAAGTAAATCTACAACATGGTAGAGCCGGCTTTACTTCCCCTGCGAAGGAAAGCGTACGAAGGACTTTTTCACAGACTACTTTTATTACGCTGCCTCCAATGGGCCCAAAGCACACGCTTCCTTTTGATACGCGATTCCGCAGCCAAAGGAGAGGGTTGCTCTGGGGTTGGGAACCGGAACCGGAAGTGACTGCGCGCGCATCCCCGGGCGGGGAGAAGCAATGACCCTGCTCGTGTGATGTCGCTCGTCAAGAGGCTACGTTCAGTGTCGGCCTCCATGAAATTTGCTGCATATCAGGTAGCACAATTTTCCTGCGTCTCAAGGGTATGATTTGCTTCCATTGTAGCGATGGTACACAAGCTATTGATTGCGAAGTGAGTGTTCAAAGGTTAGGAAGACGTTGCTTCAAGTCCAAATGTTGAAAGTTTTGAAAATGAAGTGAATGATCTGCGGTCAAATGATATCGCCATCTAGAAGAGAATACTAGAGGTCAACAACACTAAGAGAATATTTCAATGATTTCTCCCAATGAATTGGAAGCGATTGCTCGACCAATGCCGAGCAATTTGAAAAGTACAATAGTAGATTATACAATTAGTTTATAATGTTAAGTTTTATTGCAAGATTACATGTTTTGAAAACAAGGACGTTAGAAGCGAGTTTTCCAATTTGCACGATTGCAATAATGCAACATTATAAACAAGTTGCTTACGCTATTTTTTTGCACAACATTATAAATGTATAAGAGAATCAAACTTCTCATAACTGGAGAAATACAACAGATGAATACATGTCTCGGGTATTTCATACCTATGCGATACAACAGTGGTCGGCTGTTCTGTTTACCTCTCCCCCCCTCCCCCGATTATCTCGCTGCGATTTGCTGGATGTGTGATGATGCAATCATTCGTGCAGTAAAATTAATAAGTCATCATTTGTACCGTAAAATGCCCGATTATGAACGAATTTTTTGCAACAGAAAAGATCGTTTATAATGCTGAAATACAAAAAACCGTATCACTGCCAACAACCAAGGTACTGTGTATTTAACTACAATTCCTAGAATTCCGTGCGTGTGCTTTTTTTTAGGTCCACTGTCCGCCCGCGAGCGCGTTTCCGGTCACGAGAGAGAAACGAGGGCAGGGCAGGGGAGGCCCGCCAATCAGATCACGCGAAAACCTCGGGGCAGGTCATGTGCAGGCAAGAAAGGGCACCGGTAGCCGAGGATTCGGCGTGCTGTCAAAATTGTTTGCACAGCTGTCGACCTTGGAGGACCGAATGAGACAGATCCAAAAGTGCCTTTTTACAATTGAAGAACATGTCTCTAGATAGACATGTAGCACATTTAAATCATTCTGTGAAATAAGTTGAAGGTTTCAATTCGACATTTCTCGTCACAGAGTAAAAACTAAACCTTGATTCGTTGCATAATAAAATTCACAAACTGGAAATCCCCCACCCACCTGCCAGCACTGTGATACTCTCCTTAACTTTCAACATATCTTAACTCAATGCCCTATGTTTCAGCACAGGAGACAGATATACCTAGAAGATGAGCAATACTCCGAATTGATCCTATCATCCAACGAATTTCAAAATAAAATAAAACAATTCTGTAAAGACAGCAATTTTCTTGAAGAAATCTAATTGTAAGAAGTATATTAGCATAGATACTGGAAACTAATATTGTAACATTAAAAATACATAATGTCTGTCTCCACAAATTTGTATATATTTAGTGTAATATACTGTTAAGTTGCCGTATTAATATTGTAAAGTTGTATTTAAAGTAGTCGCTCATGACCTCAGTTATTGATGCGACTTTAATAAACAAAACAAAAAATCATCACAAATTACAGTAATCGATGTGCGGAGTAGTATATTAGTGCTATTGACTTCTTTGTATCAAAATCAAAGATGACGTCTGATCTTCATGTATCAAAATCAAAGATGAGATCTGGAGCCGAGCCTTTCCTTTTACATCTTTGTCACATGAGACCAACATCACATCAGAGGAGGTGATGTACGGTCTGGTCATTCTCACTTCGGATGTCAGGTTATGAAGATATACTGAAGTAATTAATGTGAGCGCCAGACCGCATCCCGGCATGGTAATTCAGGAAGCGACCGAATTTCGCTAACTTACCCTTTTCTTAACTTACTTATCGTGGCTCCGACTGTGCTTTTGCTGGTACGGGGTAGCTCTGAGTTTAATTGTACTAGTCTAATATTCCAAATGACAACACCTAAGTAATTTAAGAAATATGATGCCGAAATAATAAGAACACAATTTATTGATCTTTGATTATTCTTTCAGACGCACATTCACACAAATGCAAGATATAAAAGTTTTACAAATAGCAAAAATTCTACAGTTATTTATTCCGACTTCTTCTAGCTTGATAGAAGTGAATTTACTATCAATCTTTTAGAATGAATGCAAGTATGCAAATACCCTTTAAGTTTCAACTGTTTAACACCCTACCTTCCACACACTATATTTTTAGTCGATACCTTGTTCGTCGGTGCCAGATGTCGAGTTGAAACCGCAAGAGGTGGCTCAGTGCAACAACTGATGCTACTGCAGTGCCTCTGACTGGGATATCCTAGGTTCGGGACCCGACAGTGGCAAGATTTTCGACACTAGCTTGTCAGTTAGGTTGAAATGAGTCGCTGTCTGCAGGAGAATTCTAGAGTCCGGCTGCTCTGATCGGTAGTTTTCCATGGTTTCTCCGATCAACACCAGGCGAATGCCGGAGCAGTACCCTAACAAACGGGCCACGGACCGCGCGCGATCTTTCCTACCCTCATCACTTACACACACTCTACCACACATGCCGGGAGACCGGTCGGGAGCTAAGAGCTTATCCCGACTGGGGCGCTGCCTCGCTGGTGGGAGAGTCCCGGGGGAACCCCGCTCACCGATGGTAGGACGGGGCTGGATATCGCCATCCAGCGGCGGATTATCACCGCCACATTTCGAGGAAAAAACGTGCAATATACTGACGGGACTACTGACCTTAGTAGTTGACGCGACTGGAATCAACCAACCGAGTTCAACCTGTCGTGGCGTGGCCCCCAGCTGACAAGGGTCAGCGCCCGATCTTTTTCTTTCCATACCAGTCAGGAGGCGCGCGTCGGCCGACCAAGCGATGAGTGATAGAGCGCGCTCGCAGGTAATTATGTTCAGCGACGATGACTGGTCATCGCAATTCGAACATTGCCTCCACAAATTAGTACGCGAACTTTACTCGCACTGAAGTTGATGATGTTCGCGTAAATTTAAAATAGTGGAATTGAATGAGTATGCCCGTAGCTTGACAAATTGACTGATTGTTAGTGATCCCGGGCGCGTAAACTTCTGAGGTTATTAGTCCCGTTAGTGTAGTGCATGTTTTTTCTCTGGTGATGGCGGTGATCTTCCCCCGCTGGATGGCGAGCGCCGAACTACCATCGACTAGAGGTGTGTTCCCCAACCAGGTATCTCCCACCAGCGGGACACCGCCCCAGCCGGGACAACTTCTATATCTCTGATCGGTCTAGGGCATGTGTGGTAGTTTAGTGTATGTTAGCGTAAATGTGTATGTGTGTGTGTGTAAGGGGTGACGATAGGAAGTAAGTGTAGTGCATGTTTTTCCCTCGGGAGATGGCGGTAATCTTCCCCCGCTGGATGCCGAGATCCGGCGCCGACCTACCATCGGCTAGTGGGGTTTCCCCCTAACCAGGACTCTCCCACCAGCGAGGCAGCGCTCCAGCCAGCACAAGCTCTAAACTCCTGACCAGTCACCGTGAATATTTGGTAGTGTAGTGCATGTTAGTGTAAGTGTGTTTTTAAGAATAGTATAAGAAAAGGAAGAGGAAGGAAGATTTCACGCGCGGCCACTAGCCCGTTTGTTAGGGTACTGCTCTGGCATTCGCCTGGTGTTGATCGGAGAAACCACGGAAAACTACCGATCAGAGCAGCCGGCCGCTAGAATTCTCCTCCAGTCGGCGACCGAATTCGACCTTGCTATCGAGATAGTGCCAAAACTCCTGGCACCGTCGGGACTCAAACCTAGGACCTCCCGGTCAGAGGCGCTGCAGTGAATTCAGTTGATGCACTGAGGTACCGCTCCTGGTTCGTACCTTGGCGATGGCCAAATGTCGGTCAAATTATAAAGTCTCGTTTTTACTGACGCGAACAATAAAGACGAAGTGCTTTTTCAGAATTTCGCTTCCCGCGAGATGTTTCTCGGAAAAAGCTTTGCGTCTTTCTTTCCAAGCTTCGCACTGGGTTTACGAAACCTCTCCTTTGTGTCAGAAAGTCCCTCCTACACCTTTATCCCTTGTTTTCATTCCCTAATCTTAAGCTTACTCGCGAGTGTCTAGATCCTGTTCGATCCTCTTGTGTGGGACAAGATAATTATTTTCTTCTTGAAAATTCTAACGAACACACAAATATCATGGAAATTTTTCTCTCTCCCTAAATTTGCCTTCTTCGTCTCTCGCTGTGAAAACTGCCATTAATTCTATGCAGGTTGAACGGACATTCCAAAAAACAAACAAACAAACGAACGAACAAACAAACAAACAAACAAACAAATCCTAGAAAACGCCAATGCGCGTGGAGAAACTCGTCACCTATCCGGCCGACGTCCGCCTGACTGATACATCTACCTAGTGCGATCGTCGTTAAGGTTTTTGAAATTTGACAAACCAAGCTATTTATTTCTCTTATTTTGTTTCAAAAATCGTAATACTAACAATTCACACTTCTTAATTATGGCAGGTCATTTCCATTTAAATGTAGTGTTTCACGTACAAGTTAGTTTTCGCTACGCTACTTTTATAATTGCCCCACCCTCCTCCCAGTTGATACCTTTCGGCATATTAAAGACTTTTATTTTTACAAATTATCAAGTTTTCGGTCCTCTAGTTGTATGATTGAAATATGACTTTAAGAATTTTATAAAAGAGTAAAGCATGGTCCTATATGCTATTCATTTTAAAATGCGGGCTGCTGTGAAGGAAGTACAGTTTACGCGTTATTAAAATTGTGCAATCTTGAACTCATTTTTACATAAAACTTTTGCGTTTTTGCAAATTTCATTAAAAATCATTTCAAATACTTTTACAAATTGCATTAAAAACGCACGTAATATAAATATTAACGGTCGTTATTAATGTCCACGAGAGAAATGTAAAAGCAACATTCGTATAATTCTTGAAAAATTAAAAGAATACATAAAATTGTGTTTGTGTCATGTGAATTTAGCAGTAACTATAGCAATGATTTCAAGAAAACATTTGTAAGTATTTACAAGAAAAAGTCGGTCCATGTTTTCACAAAATGCGCAATTTTGACTTTATTTTCTCTAAAACTTTTGAGTTTTTGTGAAACTTCATTAGAAATCACTTAAAGCACGAGTATTTACAAATACAACAATATTTCAAAAATGCCCGTATTGTAAATATCAACGACGTAAGAAATATTTTAAAAAACTACATTCGTAGGGATTTTGGATAATCAAAAGAGTTCATAGAAAGTCACCAAAAGAATTCATAAAAAGTGGCGTTTAAAACATGGAATGAAATCCATTTAGCACTATGCGTACCAAACTATTCCAAGAAACTGGTATTATGATAATAGAACTTTCTAGAATTGTTGTTCTTTTCTACATGTCACAGATCAGTTTTGCCGCAAACAAATCAATGAAATTCTATGTTCCTTCCTACGAAAATCCATGTATTTTGATATTCAACTGAATACACTTTAAAAAGATTCTCGTCCTCAGTAAAACTTCTTCCTTGTTGTCCATACATTTCATCTATGTTGTTTCACACTTCCATTTCTCGCACGAAACGCCAACAAAATCACCTTGAAGTGTTCAATGCCACAAAACAACCACAAGAAAACAAAAACAAACGAATCATTCATGAAAGAAACCAGGTCGCCAAATATCCGAAAAAAAAAGACAAGAACAGGAAGTACAGCCAAATGAAAAATGAAACTGATACAACGAAGCGAAACGCCGAAACAGAAGGATCTTCTTTGCCTCCATGTTTTCGTATTTCCAGCTTATTTCACGCTTAAACTACGTGTCTCGGGGGGTTAGCGGTTGCCATGGAAACTATACCTCACTTATTTTCTCCTCGGGTTATTCTATGTATATTGGTAGCAGATTTTGCTAAACTGGGCTTATGTCTAGGATAAAATTTACACCACGTTTATTAGTATGGCCGTTAATGATACTTTGAGGTCAGTAGTAGATGATGCGTTCAGACAAAAGTATTTTTTCTGCGTTGTTATCACAGATACATCTGAACTCTTGAGAATCGTCTCACTTTTATCACTAGTTTTTAAAAATTTAAAATTTTAGCCTACTATGCACGCCATGGAAGAGTCGCTTTACTAGTGGCTGTCTAGAAAAATATCTTTACCAAAATATGCAGTAGATAAGATGACCTTCGTCTCTGATGGAAATCGACTATTTACTTGTGATCAATAAACTAATACCTTTAGCAAGCACTTGTCAGCAAGTACACGTCATACACAGTTTTTAACTGTTTTTGGCGTAAATAAATAAATAAATAAGTATGAGGGTAAAATAATTAACTACTATTCTATTGACGATTATTGCTGAATATTGACGAAGTGCTGGTCAATGTAATTCGAAACAAACAGTAAAGTACAGTGCAGTGAAGTGTAGTCAACGCGATCTATGCCTTTTTTGTAAAAATCTAATTCAGCCAATTTCTATGTAACTTGAATTAGTTTTTAGTATCACCAACATATAATTACTGTATATCATGACAGAGTTGAAATAATTGTTAGAATATTTAAAATTAGTGATAGTATGATTATTGCATCCTCGTCTCGCAATACATCTCTCTTTTATGACTATTATTATTGTAATTATTGTTAATTAACAGCCACCGGGTAATACCCAATTGCAGTTCAAATAAATGTGTGTACGTATTATGCTGCTCGTTTCAGACTCCTTCCGAGAGCATGTTCTGTCAGCCGAGAGAGGCATGGGGTGGAGCGGGGAGGGGGGAGGGTGGTTGGGGGCGCTGGTTGGCTGTTTGAGATCGATGGCGAGCGGGGCCGGGTGGGGGGGGTGGAGGCGGAGGCGGCGCACTCCAAAG
This sequence comes from Teleogryllus occipitalis, assembly GCA_011170035.1. NCBI lineage: Eukaryota > Metazoa > Arthropoda > Insecta > Orthoptera > Gryllidae > Teleogryllus > Teleogryllus occipitalis. The sequence continues at coordinate 24,948 of BLKR01007158.1, read as the reverse complement.
ACGGTTGCGGCGCGCGGGCAGACACGAGCGGTCACGAAGTCACGTGACGGGACGAGAACTTGGCCGTGGTTGGCCCCGGGCCCCGGATTTTCCTCGCAAAACGTCTTTCTTTATTGATTATTTTGTTAGCTCTGGAGCAAACAAACTGGCAGCGCTAGCCGAATTCGTTTACTACGCTCCGTGAAGTCACGGAGGTTAAGCGAATTCGTGACTCGCGGGTTTCTGGTTGGGTGACCGGCTTGGAACCCCGGGATCTAACGGCGTCGAGTTTCTGGCCGAAGGGATAAAAGGGACTGACTGACTGCGACGAGACTCTACAAATACAGTAATTACTCTAACAGTAATTATAGTAAATTCTTGATAACGGAGGAATACTCCAGGAAGCGTTTAACGCCCAATAAGGAATAAACAAGTTAAATATTTACAATTTTATTTAAAAGCATATCAAATACATGAGAGAGAGAGAGAGAGAGAGAGAGAGAGAGAGAGAGAGAGAGAGAGAGAGAGAGAGAGAGAGAGAGAGAGAGAGCTAAAAAACTTAATGGGTACTAATGGAAATAAAGAAAAGAAGAGTGAAATACACCACAACTGTGTGTGTGTGTGTGTGTGTGTGTGTGTGTGTTTGTGTGCGCGCGCGGAAACGTTACGGAACGCGAGAACGAGAAGTTGGCCGTGGGAGGCCCTGGGTCGCGGATTTTCCTCGCAAAATGTTTTTCTTTATTGATTATTTTGTTAACTCTGGAGCAAACAAACTGTTTAAGTGTGCAAACGTTGGTCTAAAACCACTTAATCTTAAATGAATAAGTATTTATAATTTTATCTGAAAGCATAGCGAATAAATGTGAGAGAGAGCTAAACAAACGTTTTCGTATGCTTATAAAAGATTTTTGCGTGCCCAAGGTGGTTTTAATTCGACAGGTACACACACCTTTCTTATCGACGTGACTTCGTCAACAAACAATGTTCCACCTGTCATGATATACACTAACTGTTTCGGAGTTTCTTTTCTGGTAGATCGGAAATTGTGGGAGAGGTAGGCAGCGAAGCCAGACACGAACTGCCGAAAGGGTGCCCTCAGCGTTTCAATGACGGACAAGCTTTCTAAGAAATTATTGTGGATGCCCTGTTGCGCATCTGATGAAAGAAAATGCTAAGGCATTTGCATATTCAGAAAATCTCGCCTCTATTATCAGGGGTAGATCGCGAGCAGTCGTATAAAAAGGGGATGAAGCAGCTTTAAAATTCAGGGGCTAATTTGAAGGTATTGCCGGAGAAGAAAATCTTTATGGTCACGTTAAACAAGTTTAAAACCACGCGTGGCAGAATGAATTCGTCCAAGGATCGGTCCTTAATTGTAAAATTTAAAAATAAAAAAACCTCTGCGTACACAGGGACACACAGTTGAAATTTAATGTGCATATTCCTTTAGTTTGCCAGAAGATTCCCTTGTTCTTAATTGACTGGTTGGTGTTTCCTGATGCTTTCAATGCTATGGCTATTTGTCCCGTAAGTGTAATGTATGTTATAATGTAAGTTGTATTGTCTCCACCGCTGAAATTTTACTTATTTTAAATGTTTCACCCAATGAATTTGATTTCTAACATTACTTAATTTTAAAATTCATTTTTTATAAAACATTATAAACCATTTAACAATGTTAATACTTCCCTCAATAACTATGATTCTGCACCAAAAATTCATTCATATTAAATACGAAATTTAATATCTTAATATCCCATATTTTTCTGATATTTTTTCATATTAAAAAAATCAGATAAAGTTTGTCGATTAAATTTGTCAAGTGAAGAAGTCCTTAGTAATATTTCTATTAATCGCATCAACATTCCATGTTTGTCTTTAATACTAAAGTCTCAAAGCAAAAAGTGTCAAAGCGAAAATCAACATTTGTTTGATTTGTGTATTGAACGTCACAGACTACGTATCATACGTAAATTCCGGTTTAAATATTGGTTTATCTCTCTTTTCAATTTCTAGCTGATATAAAGTAAATACTTACCCTTGATGTATATTGAATACAGTATTTCAATTACGTTTTTCCCGCGATAAATCATGGTGAATAGAACCCCTCGCTGAACAATAACCCATTGCTGTGATTAATTCCATGTTGGTTTTGAATGCGGAGGGCTGGGGGCTCCCGATGGCTGCTAATTAAACCGGAGCTGTGCCCGAGTGCCCCGCCCCCCAAAAAGGAAACTGGACGTGAGCGCCTTCCCGCGGCCGCGTGTGACGTCACGACGGCGTCTGGCGTTTCGCTCGCACACGCGTCCACTTTAAATTGATGGAAAGATTGATTGATTGGTTTTTTCGTGTTTACGGGCACGTCAACTGCTTTGGTCATATCCCGTTAGTGTAGTGCATGTTTTTTACTCGGGAGATGGCAATGATCTTTCCCCGCCGGATGGCGAGATCCGGTGTAGACCTACAGTCGGCTAGTGGGGTTTCCCCCTAACCAGGACTCTTCCACCAGCGGGGCACCGCCCCAGTCGGGACAAGCTCTAAGCTCCCGACCGGTCTCCCGGAATATGTGGTAGTGTAGTGCATGTTAGTGTAAGTGTGTGTGTAAGGGGAGAGGATAGGACAAGGAAGAGGAAGGAAAGATCTGCGCGGTCCGTGGCCCGTTTGAGGGTACTGCTCCGGCATTCGCTTGGTGTTGATCGGAGAAACCACGGAAAACTACCGATCAGAGCAGCCGGCCGCTAGAATTCTCCTCCAGGCAGCGACTAAATTCGACCTAGCTGACATGCTAGTGTCGAAAATCCTGCCGCCGTCAGGACTCGAATCTAGGACCTCCCGGTCAGAGGCGCTGCACTGACATCAGTTGATGCACTGAGCTACCGCTCCGGGTAAATTGATGGAAAGGATAACCATTCTTGACGTTTATTAAATATCAACGCTTCACGATACAATATTACACAGCTCATGCGATAAACTGATACAAAATTTCTGTGACGGACCTAAGTTGTCGCGGTGCAGAGTGGGGTTCATTGTAGGAGACAAAAGAAAATATTGAACGAACTCGTATTGCAAAAGAGAATAAAGAAGGAAAAGAGCAGCTTACGCGATAGTAACGACTGTTAGACGCTTGCACTTTGACTTTAAAAATATGAAGGATTTGTTTAAAAAATTATCTAAATATTCACATCAAATGCAACCCGCAATACTTGAGAGCATTGTCAAAATCTGTATTGTTAAATAAATTCTCATAGAAGCGTTTTAGAGCATTAAAACTTGGCATTTTGAGGGCAAATGCCTCAAAGAAACTTTCCTCTAACCGAAATCTATAGAATAAGATATTCTTGGACATTCTATTGCATTTTGCTGCTCCGGTGCTTCTCGATACTACCCCACCTGTTCAGAGACGTGAAGAATCTGCAACTGAATGTGAAATTGATTTAAAACTCAAAATGATAGGAATTTAATTGCATGGATATACCTCTCAGTTCGGTAATAAAATTAAATAATTTTCAAAACAAATACGGTTGTGTTTGCCAGATCCTGTATTTTCGCATGGACAACTTTGCGTATCTTTCTCGAGAGTAAAAATCTTTTGTAATATCTATGTGACTATCAAGAAAAGCGAAAAGTTAACTGTCAAGAAAGAATAAATACGTTTACAAACAAATAAATCTTTCGTTAATGACTTCCTCTCCTAATAAGGAAAAAGAAAGATAGAAAAGAGGGTGAAATTTAACATGCAAGTGTTCTTGCACGGGTGCGCTAGTTTTTAATAAAATTATATTACCGCCAATTTAAATAATTAGACTCTTATATCCAAAATATTTTTTAAAATGATATGATCAAACTTCATTTATCTCTACTTCGTAGGTAGGAAACAATCATCTTCTAGATTCCATCTAATTTCTTTTTTTTCTTTACCTTTTTACTTCCCTTCAACAATTTCCTTGAGAACACTTCTTTCTTCTGCCTCGTTTTCCCAGGAGTCGGCAACCGCCGCCCTTCCCACAGCCGCTGGATGCACTTTTCATTTTACGTAATTGAAGACAAGCAGCTCGTAATGAAGCGGTTCTAATTATTTCGGGAGGCCCACTCGTTTCCTCCAGCCCTCTCGGAGTCCTCGAACAAGTCTCGCACCGAAGGCAAGGAGCAGGCAGGCTGCCGTGAGGGTCAGTGGGGACGGCATAAAGGCAGGAAGGAGCACAGTTAAAAAAAGGCGTTGTGGTTATGGAAATGGGTATGAAAATTACTATAACAATAATGACTGTGAATTCAACCTAATCAGAGCAAGGTAGTTGAAATATGTATGTATAGATATACATAATTATCTTTGTTTCTCGTGACAAAGAATCCTTCACTCATACTGGTAAGGCTGGAGTTTTTCATTCACATTGTACAGGTTTCGAATCTAAAATCGATCGCCCGCGTCCGCGGCTAAGTCCAGCTTTTGCTAGGCTTGTGCAGCCCTTCTCTTGTCGAAACTTCACAGGCCTGGCCTCAGAACCAAACGCAAGTAATTTTGACGCAGGGGGAATCTGACGGCCGAAGGGTTTGATTGATTGATTTTTTCATGTTTCCGGGTGCGACAACTGCTTTGGTCATTAGTCCCGTTAGTGTAGTGCATGCTCTTTTCTCGGGAGATGGCGATGATCTTCCCCCGCTGGATGGCGAGATCCGTCGCCGATCTACCGTCGGCTAGTGGGGTTTCCCTCTAACCAGGACTCTCCCACCTGCAGGGCACCGCCCCAGCCGGGACAAGCTCTAAGCTCCCGACCGGTCTCCCGAGATATGTAGTAGTGTAGTGTATGTTAGTGTAAGTGTGTGTGTGTAAGGGGAGAGGATAGGACAAGGAAGAGGAAGGACAGATTGCGCGCAGTCCGTGGCCCGTTTGGCATTCGCCTGGCGTTGATCGGAGAAGTCACGGAAAACTACTGATCAGAGCAGCCGGTCTCTAGAATTCTCCTCCAGACAGCGACTGAATTCGACTTAACTGGAAAGCTAGTGTCGAAAATCCTGCCGCCGTCAAGACTCGAACCTACGACCTCCCGGTGAGAGACGTTGCAGTGACATCAGTTGATGAACTGAGCTACCGCTCCCGGTCGGCCGAAGGGTCTGAGGTTTCTTGGCGGAGGCCAGAAACGTCCACTCGGATCCAACTTTCTCCTCTCAAGCCGTAAACGCCAAGGTGGGTTCAGGGAGAAGTTGACACTAAGCTCATGGCTACTGAGCTCGCGAGGTAACCCACCGGTCGGACGGTCAGCCGCCAACCTTTGAGCAAGATTCGGCTCGGCACGGCACACGGCACGATCTGTTTGTGTTTGTGTTTGCCTGACCCCGTTGGAGGTCTATTGAAACAGGGTTGTCTTCTTGGGTTGATCATCTCGTGTTGACGACTCCTCTCACTCATACAAGGACGGGAATTGGGAGTCTGGATGTTAGGTAGACGGGTTGTTTGTAAAGGAGAGAGAGATTATTTTGTTATGTTCTAAGATTTGTGTTATATTGTGCGATATTTTGTTATATTGCAAGATTCGGCGTGGAATTTGTTCTCACATGTAGAAGTCCGGCAGGGAACATCAATCTCCGTCAGGTTGCTACGACTTAACGTCGATACTGTCAATGTGGACGAAGTGAGGGGACGCGTTCGGGGCCCCCAGACAGCAGGGCCACAGTCACCAGGATTTGGATCTGGGTGGTCCTCAGTTGGGCACTAGGATTTGTCGTGGATGTGCCCCATTCTCATTGTTTATAAGGTATGAATTCGTCCCGGCGCAATGCCAGTGACGCTTAATCAGACTCGGGTGCTAGCCCCGACAGGTAGTGGCTCTGAGCTGGCAGAGTGGCTGTACCCAGGCTTAACTGAGGAGGTGCCCCGGTGGGGTACTGCCTTCCGGCGTCTCCGGATGCCAGCCCAAAGGTGGACTTGTACACCCGCGCAAGTGAAGTTTAAGAGCCAAAGATCTTACGTGCCCTTCCTGGGGGAGTAAAATCCTCATGGTAAGAGAAGATTGTTTGGGGTAGAAGTCTCAATGATGAGTGTGTACACCTTGTACACCTTCTCGGGGTGAGATTTAAGAGCCAAAGAGCTTATGTGCCCTCCCCCGGGGAGTAATATCCTCCTGGTAAGGGAAGTTCGTGTGGGATACTAGTCTCAATGAGTCGCCTCACAATATTACGTCTTAGAAAATGAACGACGTTGCTAGTTAAAAAGTGAAATGCTTTCAATTAAAAATACATGAAATGAAACATGAAAATATATGAAAAACATTTATGAACACGAATGTAAACACACTGGAATAAAAATATAAAGGCATAATATTACCAGTTTTAACACAATTCTTTTTAACGAAAGAAACCATGTGTATAAAAAGTATAAACACTTAGTTTTTCATGCACATTTTAATTTAAATATTATTGTTCAAACATAATCAATGACCGTTATCAAATGTTCAGTGTACTATGAATTTTATCGGTACAAAAACTATTATAATTGCAGATTGGCAATCGTTTTTGTTTATAAAGTTCGCAAAAATTGCATAAAATTGTATATTTTGAATCGATAGAATATAATTGGGAAACCAGTTCATTGAAATACAGCAACATTCAAAGATCACGTGGGTATTCATTATTTTAGCAACAATTAATCCAGATATTAATCAATCTGAACCTCTGATCAAAATTGATATTTTGCAATGTTCAACTTGAAAACAATTTGGTAGTAATAGTGCACATTTCTCTCAGGTAGTAGTGCGCCTTACTCTCAGGTAGTAATAGTGCACATTTCAGAATTTTTTATAAAAAATATAATTGTAGCAAAATTGTTAAGTCGCAGTTTTCGTATCTGAGACATCAGGGAGCCCCAACAACTTTAGAAGGGCAAAAAGTAGAAATTGTAAAAAGTTGCACAATTTGCAAATTAACACATTCTCTCATCTCAATTACCTATAAACAAGATGCATATTCCGCAATCCGATTGGTGCTATCGTTTTTCGTTCTCGACATGGACAATTATTTGGAAGAAATTAGGATCTCATGACAAGTCCCACTAGTTTTACAGACAATCCATTCGCTCTTTGCAGACAAATATGCTCTTCTGTCTGATTTGCAAAAATTTCGCTTACCGCCAGTTATATCCCATTAAGGATTTCTGAATCAGCGTAAACCGGTTGAAATCGTTGCTCGTTAGCTATTGCTGTTTTTACCTTTCAGAACTTCTTTTTTATTTTTAATACATCATTAAAACTCCCGATTCGATATTTGAATTCGTCTGTGTGTAACTTGGCTTAAAAACGTCGTCTGTGTGCAACAAAACAAATTCGTCTCTAAAACTGTTACAAATGTGAGAGTAATCTTTATTACGAGTTTTTTATATTCAATTTAGTCGTGCAAAATGCGTGGCGATATATTTATCGTCAAGCGAGGACACTGATTATAAACAAATTACTGTCCAAAATGCATTTCGACGGAATGGTGGCACGTAGCTCACTATTGCTGATTAAAAGTCTCCCTTATTACATGTTACATTCACTGTTCCAGTCAGGTTTCGATGTTCTATGAAAGAACAATTGTTTACAGTTAGTTGTGTCAGTACAATTCTAGCTCTTCATAAATTACACGACGAAATGTTATCCGCGAAAGTCAATGTCCAGAGTAAAAGTTGGCGCTTTCTGGGAATCTTAAGCGTGGAACGAACGCCTTTGAACGCGACTGCCAGAACAGGAAATTGCGCGCTTCCGGCCGTAATTAAACGAGCTCTGAGTTGCTCTTTGCTAATCACGAAGTTTCCTGATTGACGCCAACCAATTACCTTATTGATCCCTACTGCGTTGAAAATCACATTTAGTGAATATTTCTTACATCAGGAAGGGCGTCAGAAACCGATGTTATATTATCCGAGGTCTCTATTAATTGAAGCAAGTTACTTCCGCTCGAATTCCAAAGGTGACGAACTTGTTTCCTTCTTCTTCTTCTTCTTCTTCTTCTTCTTCTTCTTCTTCTTCCTTTCACGGTTTAGGCCAGAAGGTCTGTTCCGGCTTCACCCCATCGTTGCCTTGGTCGACCGGGATCTCTTTTTCCAGCTGGTCGATAATGGTAGGCCACTTCAGTGAGCCTACCGTCTTTCATCCTTTGTAGGTGTTGTGTCTACACTGAACGTTTCTCCTTTATTTTGTCTAATACACAGAAAATGTGGAGTTTTTTTCGGATGTTTTCGTTTCTGAACTGGTCAAAGAGCCTACTTTTTTACTGCTCTTAAAATCTCATCTCGCAAGCTTGTATATCTATCACTACTTTTTTTCTCATCCAAACCCATGACTCGCTCCCGTACAATAAAACAGGTACTGCCATTACTTTGTACATTAACTGGTTTCCTAAACTTGAAAATTATTTTTTAGACAGCCACTAGTAAAAGCGGTTCTTGCAAGGCATGCTTAGGGTGTAAAAAATCAATTTTCAGCTATAGTGCTAAAAGTGACACGATGCTCAAGTGTTGAGATAAATTTGTGTAAGCAACAAAGAAAAAATAAACTTTTGTATGAATGCGTGGGCTCCTACTGACTTTGATGTATCGTTTAAGAGATTTGTATACTTGAATTAAAGTAAAATGAAAGTCAGTAAGTCTGTCTAAAAAATTTTGTATGACACCCGTGGTAAAAGTAATTTTATATTGTTCATAGGATTGCGCAACTTTCCTACACCGAAAATAAAACTTCACTTTTACTCTATTCGTATCATAACAACTATCGTATTTTGTCTGTGTTTTATTTTATATAATCCATTGTTGTAATGCACATGAGTTTTAAATCAGTGAAGCTAAAACAGCACATACTTTTTCGCACTAATAACGGTTACGAAATATTATTATACTGCAATTTCTGTGCATACCAACAGATCACAGTCATTTTTTGTAAAACCCATTACAAATCGCAGAATATTTGGTGCGAAAACTAATTCTTTTCAAGCAAATATCCACGCAAATTCGACAATTAGAAGCGCATTTTAGCGTCGAAAAATGCGACCCCCAAGTAGCGGCGGTGGCAGAGATAGATTTAGCTCTGCCACAGCGGTCTGTTGTGTTGCATTGTATTCAGTGCGTTGTGAAAGCAACAATGGGCGATTCGTTTGGCTACATAGCCAATATTTTCTTATCAATTTTTACCAAAACGCTCATTTCCATCTTAATTCAGAATTCAAATTGTTATGGGCTAAGGCTGCGATTCCAGAATTGAGGAAAACGTGCACAAAATACACTTCTCTCCGTAGTACAGCATATAGTTTTAACTGTCAATGGAAAAAATGACCAAACATACATTATGCTTGAATTTCTCCAAAATGCAAAGAAACAAGAAAAAACCCTACCAAAACCAAAAATGCCGAGAAAAAGTAGATATTTTTAAAACGACTACCGAGAAAGTTTGGAAGCTCTTTGAAAATTAAAATAACTTATCCATTAGCATGGATATTTTGTCTCTACTCATTACGTCTAAGAAAGAAAAATACATCTAGGTTCGAAAAATAATTCTTTTAAAGCTAATATGAACACAAATTCGACAATTAAAAAGTCGTTTCAGGGATTCTCGGAATATCCAACGGCCTCCAAGCACTTCTCAAATTACTTTCACAGCGTCTCGAACGAAGCATTTACCATTTCGAATTTATTTCCAATATTCGAAAATAGAGTGCGCCGAAAATGAAACCAGCTCCACTTTCTTTACCGTTCTTTGCTTCATACGCGAGAAAATATTGAAAGAAAGAATTTGGAGCAGTTTCTAAGAAATTAACTATTTAAAATTTAAAAATTGTCTATGTTTCATACAGAATTACGCAAAAAATACTGATATTTTTGAAAAATTGAACATAACGTTGTTTGAATAACTGTTTCTGATGAACACATTTCATTAAGAAAAAATATGAAAAAAACGCGAAAGACCCCCCCCCCCCAAAAAAAAAATTAATATATTGGTTTCAAATAAAGGGGTCGCTGCATCAGCCGAATCGATTAGGGAACATCAATTTTGGTGAGAATTTTGCTTACGGGTTAGCTTTATAGGAGAGAACGGGACCTTTCTAAGGAAAACGTGAAATAAGAATACCGTGGAAACGATTTTTGTTAATATTCTTGTTAATATAGTTTCTGTGATATTTGATCCACAAAGTATCCAAAACAAAAAGCAAACGGACTCTTCCATTATGAGTAAATAAAAGAAAAACCAAACTGACTCTATTGGCTCTCATTACCCGATCACTTGGGTAATGGGAGCCTCCAGAGGGTAATGGGAACCGGAGCAAACTTAATCCATACTAACGACGTAACTTATCTGTCTTAATAAAATTGCAACCTAATACCATTGTTTCCACTCCTGTGGAGCTACAAATTCATCATTTATGTGTTGTACATTATAAATAAAAGATTGTTTTCTAGCACAAAATTACAAAGAACTGACAAAGGGATCATATTCCTTGTTGCTTCCTTTAAGGTTTCCTAAACAGACGATGCGTTGGTTTAGAGCTACGGCTTTCATAGTGAAGTAGCAAGTGAATAGAACTGCTTACTACTAAGGCCGTAAAATATCTTGTTAAATATTAGCGAGTGTTCAGAGAGCTTCTTTTCTTGAGCTTCAGAAAACATGGTTGGCCTACTTAGGCACGGACGTTTCAGAGCACCATTTCTATCTTTACTTACAGTCCTGTACCGCTTCTTCATAGTAAAGTAAGAAATTCCAGAAGATTTTGCAGCCCTATGAACAGTGCACATGATGTGATTGCAGTGAACATGCAATGATGAGTCTTACAAGATGCACTTCACAGCTGTGTCTGGTTCATATAACGTCCACTTTGCCTTATCTGTGCCCCGTGGTCTTTTTCGACGCTTATACTAGAAAAACAAGTAATCGCATTATGAGTTTGTTTAATCGTGTTAAGTTAAAATAACGAACGTTCAGTAAAAACAAGAATGGGGTTATCAGAGCTAAGCTCCAATTTCCCCTTCCTAAGGGCCCTCATTACCCCGAATGGTAACATTTTTGTTTAAATTACAAAATGTAGGATGAAATAATTTTGCTCATCTGTTCTAAATTGATCTCGTTGAACTACATGAATCATGCAATAAATACAATTTATTAAGATCCCTGTATGAGCATGATAGCAAACTCACCGGCTTAAGATAACAGCAGCAAAAATTATAGGCGGACTGCCGGAAACACAGTGTTGTCTGTTACGCAAATGGAGTGCGACTGCGACACCGCTCGTACTGTGGACGAAGGGTGCATTCCAGGGAACCTTCAACGCAATTCGGAGGTTCTGGAGAGCAACAGTCAAATTATTCGGCATAGGCTCCTAATACACGTAGGCTCCCTTTCCCCGTTATCCCATATTCATCGAGGTACGTGGTTGGCTTTGCAATTTTGCAACATTTGCAAATCTACATCCCGAAAATGTGTATGTTATTGTGTAAATGCAACTTATATAATTTATTTTATAATAAATTAAAATTGTAAATGTAAATAACATAGATTATTTAATGAAATTTAAAAATAATCTCGTCACAGACACACACACCTGCAATTAAAATTTCTGTATGAAGTAAGTGTCTTATTACAATACGAGATTTGAGAATTTTGCAATTGCTGTCCATTCACGACTTAACGTTTCTAATTAATATTCTTCTTTTTGTAGATTGTGAGCCACTGTTCCACTCAGGCATCCGGATTAGATGAATGAAATGATGTTTGAGTGAATACTAGGGACACCAGATCCTCGTTGATGAAAAGAAGGATAAGGCTTAAAAAGGAGGACATTTTGTGGAAAAAAGAGGAAAGGTCTGAAATATTAAAAAAAACAATGTAATATGTGAAAATTTGTGTACTTCTTATTCTGTGTATTTATGGAAGTATTCAGGCAGATGTAAAGTATAGTTACATACAAAAACCAACAAAACTTTATTTGAGAGAAACCTTTATTTCAAATGGAGGTGTACGTTCCAGCTAATAAAACTTTACTTTCATATTCCGATTCCTTCCGTCGCGTTTTGAATGCAGGATATTTGTTGGTTAGAGCTTCGTTACCTTTGCATTTCCGCTACGATATTTTAAACTATTTCAATATAGCTTTAGCAAATACATGTTTGGGAAAACAAAATAACGTGTGTTTCCTTCCTCGACTGAATCACCAACTGTTCACAAAACAGCTCAGAACAAGTTCGGACGGAATAAGTGAACCTTTCGATTTGCACAGAGAAGAGAGAATATTCCGGTGATGGTGCTACAGGCATATTAGGGTAAACACGATTCAAAACTAATTTCAAAGCATCGTGCTTTCAGACGAGTAATTTACAAAAAGGAGGGCATTTTGTGGGTTTTAGAAATCAGCCCGGACTCCGAAGGAAAGTATAAAAATTAGGACATGTCTGGATAAAAGACGATGTCTGGTCACCCTAGAATATCAATCACACAGCCAACGTCAACAGTAACAAACCCCAAATATCAATTGATTTCGACACACAATTCAAAATACACAAAATTCTCTGCTTTTTTATAGGTGTTAACACCCATTTAGGTTATTTTTAATAAATAAATATTTGTTGTTGTAATTCTAATTTATTTTCCATGCACATTCTACATTTTACTCTTACATTTCACTTGGAACTATCGTTTTATCCTTTGACTACTATAGAGGGTTCCACTGACTCAAACGGTTTAGCACACTGTTAAAAAATAGAAACATAACACAAAAAAGAACATAAAACTTGAATTTCACAATTCCGGAAACCCGCTGAATATTTTTAAAAAAGATTGGGCAGATATCATTGCAGCCCATGTTGAACTGAAGAAATTTAATACACTATAAAACAAATATTTAGGACAATTAAACAAAACTAGCATGAGCACAACAATTCGTTAAGTGTATTTAAAAATTAAATATATTTACGTACAAAATGAATACAAACATTCGTATTCATTATAGAATATCATATACATTAAATATTCAAGTTAAGAAAACAAATTTTATACACGCAATATATCGATGATTTTTTGGGGTTTCTCGTTGCACTAAAACAATAAACAATATGATTTCTACCCATGTTTTCAAGTATATTTTTATAAGACCAAAAATATAACACCAAAGAATGTTGGCGTTCAAATGTTGAAAATGTGATTTTGGCCAAGAGTTCACATAAAGAAATCATTACATCCACTAAACAAAACATATTGGTGCCCCGTTGTTTGGTGCGGTGGGTCAAACAGTGTACACTTCTGAGTGGTGAGACAAAGACGGAGAACTAAAGGGATGAAATACGAGTAATATCACGAATGTCGAGAAGAGGTGGGGAAAACATTTAAAAATATGTGAAAAATGATACAGTAAAGCTCGGAAGTTTGGGAAGGTTAACTGTACCAATATAAGTGAAGGTTAACTGTAAACAATGAACAAAGAGACCTGGAAAGGCAGAAGTATCATGAAAATATGATTTATAAATAGACCTCGAATTTTAGAACAAATGCCTATTTAATTCCTTTAGGAAGTTATGGAAAATAATTGAAGATAAGCCATGAAAAAATAGATATACTTACTGCATCTAATAGTGCCTAAAATGTCCTAAAAAGGGGGTTGTTGCCTATTTTGATACTTTTTGCCTAAAACTACTTAAAACATAATTTTGAAGAATTATCATATTTTAATTACTTCTTTTTAAAAGTTTTGTTTCACTGAAACCACATCATCATCATATACAGCATGGATTAGGCCTTTAGACCTGTTCCGTTCCACATACTTTCTCGAATTTCCGAAGCCACAATACCACTCCGAAACCACATACTTTTCTCCAAACGCGAATGTTCCCTGATCGAATACGCAACTGACTTCGCATCGAAATCTCATCCAACACAATGAACATACGGAGCTCTGCAAGTCAATACAGAGAGGAAGTTTCACGCGCTTCAGCACGTTATTCTTAGGCGATTGCACCCTCTCCCAGGGCAGCTGCATGTGACAGTTTGAGGCTCATTGTCGCGACGCGTCGTCCACGCTATCCAGGCGACGAAAGCCGCAGGTCGCAAAAGCCTACTTTCGGAAAGGCGAACCTTACAAAATAGGGCCCAAATCGTATTTTGTGTGTGTGTGTGTGTGTGTGTGTGTGTGTGTGTGTGTGCCCGCGCGCGTATGCGTGTTTGTGTTTCCGTTCCTGTGTTGTACGTCGTATCAGCTGCACTGCATAGTGTAAAGAGGAACGATGTTGTAACTTACTTCAAGTGCCTAAAACGTCAAATTTTATGCCCGTAGTGTCTATTTTCATATTTTTATTACCTATTAGAGGTGCCTAATTCATCACTTTTTAGTGCCTGAAATTCCGAGGTCTATTTATAAGATAGAGGGAGGTCAGTAATGATAGATAGGAGAGCAAATGCAAAGAACATTAAAAATAAAATTATTGGATACAATTGTCACGTGTATAAATGCGTAAGGAAATATAAGAAAAATATCAAGAGGGTATAAAAATGGATGCCTCTGGTATTTCCAGAACAGAAAGAGACAGCATGGACCTTCGCGCAAAGACGGAGGAAAATAGACAATCCGTAAGGAGCATTAGCAAGATGACGATTAGCATAAGATGGTAGAAATCGGAATGCAAACACACCGTAGAATTTTGCTCTAACTTAATAGCTTTTACTTACTCTACCAATATTTGCACGATAGTCTAATTTAGAATCAGAAGCAGATGAAAGTTTGTCAAAGAAGCAATTCGCAATTATTAGAAGCGACAGGCAGGCTGTTTAGGAATTCAAAAGCAAATATTTTGCTCGAATATGTATATAGAAAACACATCAATATCGACCACATTTTCACATAAATTACAACACACAAAAGAAAATGAACATTTGTCACATTTCCGTCGGAAACAAAAATTATAAAATAAAATAAATAAATTACGCATCAAAACAAATTGGTAACTGCAAATGAGCATTATGACACTGGTACCTCTGCTAAATTAAAACTTCCTATAAAACGATTCTCAAAACGTTCTGGATTACCATTTCAAGAAATATATTAATTCCCGAATCTCTCATATTTTCAGAAATTTACGATTTTAAAACCTCTATCTTCACAGGCTCTTCGACATTCCAGATCTTCGATTCCTAATGAATTCTTCAAATCCTATAATCTCTAATTATTTTTATTAGTTTTTCGTTACCTTAATTAAATCTCAGGTATTGAAGAGTTCTACTACCTATAAGTGAATCCTTAAAATTACATTCAATTCAAATATTTTACCTTACGTAATACGTTAACAGTTAAGAAATTAAGCGCCAAACAGGCAGGGGTGCATCATAATCCACAAACTTTAAACTTATATAAGTTTTTACGTAATTATGCATGGTAACTGCAGTTTCGTGCGAAAGGCGTTTCATTGTTGCCAAAGTTGGCAAAGGGTCCGTCCGTACACGGCGAGACCATCTACTGCAGAAAACACTCCCGGCTTCCCACACTCTACCTGATTAAGTACGTGCTCAAAGTGGTAAGCAGCAATATTTGAGTTTCGAATAATGTTTTTACTTGTATCTTACTATAATGTAGAAACGTCAATTATAGAAGATGTATCTTACAAACAAACCGCTTTATTTTCTTGAAACAAATTAAATATTTTATAGGAACTTGTTGTCTTAAATCAGCAAGAATTGTAAAGTATTGATTTTTCTTTTTGCTCTAATTAAGTAATTTTCTTTGAAATAATATACTTTAATTATGTAATTTGGCTCACAAGAATCCCTTTAAAGTTAAATGGAAATACTTTCATTTTTAAACATAACATAAACGGGATGGGTAAACGATTTTATAAAGTCAAAGGAATCAGACTTTGAATTCTTTCGAAATGATTTATGTCAGCATTTCATTAGAAAATGCTATGCCAGAATATTTTTCAAAATTATTTACGCACAAAGAGTTCCAAAACTTTGCAAATACAAAAAAGTTTGCAGAACATAAGAGAGGTGAAAGCAAATCTTCTGGAATCTTCTTAACAGTCACATAACAATTCCATTCGGATTCCCGGAAAACTCCAATAAAAAAAGTCAACGGCAAACTTCAGAATAAATTGCAACATAACTGAAAGGAAATTTATATAACTAACAAATAATTTTACACATATTTATCAATATATTACAATCACTTTCCGCGCAATTGTGATACATTTGCAGACATGTGAACAGGGCAAAGTACGTACATTTTTTAACTTTCACAATACATGCAGTCCTTCCAACGGGGGTACAGAGAACCACCATTCTGAAGACAGAATTCAACATTCGCTACGACGCTTCGAATGCTCAACTTATATGTAAATCGACAGATACTAAAATAAGGTATCAAGATGTTTACGCACAGACTTGGCTGCAAGTAAACCCTAAAGATGCCAAAAAGCCATTTGTAACGGGACATTATTGATTCTTTTTGTAAATATCTGATAAGCAATGAAATGTGAAAACATCACTTACGTAGAGGAAAAGTTATAATTACAAAAATCCTTACGTTAAACAGTAACTACTTATCTGATGAAGGATTAAAAAACTACACTATGGCGGGGCATTGACCCCTCCTTTGCTGTGCGACTGTTCAGGGGTAGAGAGCGATTGCACAGACCCCGCCAGAGTAGTCGTACTCGTTCTGGCGCTGTTCAACGGGTCCTTGGCGGCTCCTGAAGAAGACGAGGACGAAGGGTCCTCCAGCACCACCAGAGGCACCGGGAGCGACGTGGAGGTCGTCGCGGGTTGGCTGAAACGCCGCAGGCCAGAAACGCCCCGACGACGCAGCCAATTACAAGCAGCGCCCACCGCCTGAGCGCCAGGGAGATCTCCGCAGCTGCAGCGCCCGACGCACAGCCACAGCACGGCTGCGGCGCGCGCCACGTCCAGGCAGGTGCCCACGATGGCGAAGATGAAGGCGCTCTGCGCGGCAAAATCCTCCGCCCACTCGGACGAGCCGTGGAAGCGACGGCTGCGCGCACCCCACGCCACGCCCTCCACAGCCAGCTCCACCACGCCCGCCGTCAGCAGCAGCTTCACGTACAGCACGGCGCTAGACACACAGATGCACACTCAGATCCACCACGCCCGCCAGCAGAAGCAGCTTCACGTACAGCACGGCGCTAGACACACAGATACACGCTCATATCCACCACCCCGCCCGTCAGCAGCAGCTTCACGTACAGCACGGCGCTAGACACAAAGATACACACTCAGATTTAACACGCCCACCGTCAGCAGCAGCTTCACATACAGCTTGGCGCTAGACACCCAGATACACGCTCAGATACACCACGCCCGCCGTCAGCAGGAGCTTCACGAACAGCACAGCGCTGGATACACAGATACACACTCAGATCCACCACGCCCACCGTCAGCAGCAGCTTCACATACAGCACGGCGCTAGACACACAAATACAAACTCAGATCCACCACGCCCACCGTCAGTTGCAGCTTCACGAACAGCACGGCGCTAGACTCACAGATTCACACTCAGATCCACCACGCCCACCGTCAGCAGCAGCTTCACGTACAGCACGGCGCTAGACACACAAATACACACTCAGATCCACCACGTCCACCGTCAGCAGCAGCTTCACATACAGCACGGCGCTAGACACAAAGATACACACTCAGATCCTCCACGCCCGCCTTGACCAGCGGCTTCACCCACAGTATGGCGCTAGACAAACAGACATAGCTCCACCACACTCGCCGTCAGCAACAGCTTCACGTACAGCACGTACAGCTAGTACAGCTAGATCCATAGGCACACACACACACACACACACACACAGAGCTCCATCTCGCCTGCCGTCAACAGTAGCTTCAACTACAACAGGGCGGCAGACTCACAGATACACACTCTTTCCCTCCATGCCCATCGTCATCAGCAGCTTCACTTACAGCACGGCGCCAGACACACACACACAGCTACACCACACCCAGCGTCAGATGCGAGCTATGTGTGTGTGTGTGCGTGTGTTTGGGGGTTGGTGTGTGGGGGTGAAGGATGTCTGTGCTGACCTGCGCATGGCGGGGGCGGTGCTTGTGCCAGTGCGCTGCACGTGACTGGCGTCCTTCTGCAGCGAGCGGATGTTCCATGTGGTGAAGCCAAGGCACGCGGCGTTCACCACCACCAACACCCCCATGGGCGCGTAGAAGTAGATGACGGCACCCAGGTCGTCCTTCTTGTTCACCTTGCCTGCGCCGCACACGAGGCCATTGAGCACTCACAACAAGAATATTATTTATACTATATTTATAACTCAACTGGTATAGTAGTTTCGCACCAAGTTCTGAGCGACAGTATAAAGTTGACACTTTATTTATTTATTTATTTATTTATTTATTTAGTCAAAAACAGTCAAAAACTGTATGTGACGTATGGGGGAGAAAATCATCTGCGCACGAGTTTCAGAATCCCTTCTCAACAATTTAACTATTAATAGTTGAAAGATTAATAATAATAATAATAATAACAAATTTAAAAAAAATAGAAGGAAACTTGAAACTAGAAGGAACGAAATGAAAAGTATTTAATCTACTAGTGAAAGAGCTCTACTTAGATATCTCACACTCAGTGTCCATTAATAATTGGCGCTCTTGTTGGGAGTGAAAATAACGCTGCAATGAGTTTTAGATTTATACGAGTGTACATACCAGCTTGTACATTTTCTCTCATGCATTCTGAACGCTCTCATTAACGCTCTCATTATTTGTCATTATTGCAAGTTTTAACATCAAATGAAAATTAGAAGAAAACAAATAACCTGGAGTAGCATAAATGGTTCTAAAAAATCACACAAAAATGATTTTCCAGTAAGTCAATCAAGACATCCTCTTTAAAAGCACACTCTTCATGATCAAAGAAATTACTCTCGTGTAATATACCAATCAATTAAAAACTTAATAAAACCCCTCTTTGAACACTGCGGTAACATTATAATGTTGTATATAAGTAAAATTGAGTCTCTAAGCACGCAGTGATAGCAAATGGAATCACAGATTGTTACATTTTTCTGTCAAAATCGAAAGTGTTTCATTGCCTTTGGATTATTTCCTTGTTCTAGACTGTCTACCGAAACTATAAACACCACTCACATGTCAAGAATACGCACAGATTTTTTTCAATTATTGTGCGCATAGGAATTTTGTAATATATATGTATATATTATAAACCTTGCTATTCGAATACATGACTCCGGAATATGGAATTTGCTTCCTCATTTAACACTTGTTGGAAATCACGTGAATTCTCAACAAAAAAAAATGTTTCGCCCTCTGAAACACTACTCCCCTAACACATTCTTTACATGAACATTTAAGACCTAGAGTATAGAGAATATTATTAAATTTGTCACATGTTAAAACACACAATTACCGCTATGAGACTACATACGTTGTTTCAGTACGCAATAGGATTGTCGAGAATGTATACACTGAATAAAAACAAAAGAATCGCACGTGTTAGTAAGAGGCAGTGAAGCGAATAACAGTTGAAGATATTGCTATTATCACTGCGGATATATATTGTTTTTCTCATTATCGGAATTATGCAGATGGCAGCCATTACATTGCATTATCACATATATTTGCTGTCTTTAAAACGAGCGTGTGTGTGCGAGTGTCTAAGTGGGAGGAGGGAGAAGTGTACTGAAGAAAATATCGCGCTTGGTCCATGGCCTGTTTGCTAAGGTACTGCTTCAGCATTTGGTGTATCCACGAAAAACTATTGATCAGAGTAGCAGACGGCTAGAATTCTTTTCCAGACAGAGGGGGAATTCGATGTAACAACGTAACTAAGGTAAAAAATTTGCCACCATCGAAACTCGAACCCTAGGACCTTCCATTGCCAGGGGCAACTGTTGTTACGCTGAGCTATCTCAGCCGGATATAATGCTGAGCCCTGTCAGTCTCTAACCTAAATTTCCGCGCACTTTTGTGAAAAACGCAGTCGGTAGCAAATATGAAAAGCCAAAGTCCAAAAGGCGTGAGTTAAACGTACGACCTGACTTCGTGAGTATCTACATCTTTCAACAGTTCTCCAAACACTTTCTCCACATTATGTCAGCGGCGAATAGACGAGCCGTCTGAGATGCATCAGAGCAACGACTGTTGCGAATGGAGGTCCTGGAGTTCCAGTGTCGATGGTGGCGAATTTTTTACCTTAGCTACGTTCCTATGATGATGATTTGAGCCCGTTGAATCCCCAAAAGGGCAAGGACCTCCTGTCAGAACACAGGGGTGGTTCTGCTTAACTCTTAAGTTGAACCAGTCCTTAAGAGATTTTTGGTTTTTACACCAACATTTACTCTTTCACTATTTACACTTTTAACACTTAAAAACTATTTGCAGTTATTCACATTTAGCACTTCCCTTCACTAATGTCGTTACCTCATTTGTTTCTCTTGAGCCTTCCGTGCTTCCCTGTTCCTTGCTATTCTTGGCCATATGTTGCCATATACTTTCTTAAAGACATCGACTTTTCTTTGTTTAGGACGTCCTTTGCTTCTTACTTTCTCGTCTACATACGAATCTACGGAGTAATACACGTAGTATAGAGAACTTTATTTAAAGCTGCGGAAAATCGATGTCGAGATTTCAACCGAAATACACGTTTTGGGGTCCCCTGATACCGAAAAAGTGTTGTTTTTTTTTCAAAACGTCTGTCCGTCTGTGAGCACTACTAGCTCCTAAACCATACCTACGATCTTTTCCAAATTGAAGAAACCCCGATTCATCTGGCTCTAGCTGAAGCTTTCAAATTTTGAAAAACATTCTTTAAAATGTTGGGTATTTTACTCGAAGCCTTCCAGACATTTTCAAAATTTTCTCAAAAACGGCTCCAATTTTTTTCTTTAAATTTCTTGTAAGAATAGAGTGTAGTATACTTATAAATATGGCGTAGGTAGAATTTACACAGTTCACTCTGCATTTTTTTGCGTCTTCCTGCAATTATAAAATTGAAGACAGATTTTTCCTGTAAATGAACTTTGTTGCCCCTAAATAGTTCTTCACTTAAGGTAATGTACATATTTTTGAAAATATTAGTGGTTTTCGTGCAATATTTGCAATTTAAAAAATAACGAAAACAAGATTTTCTCCAAACCGGCTCCAATTTTTTTCTTTACATTTTTTGTAGTGGTAGTGTCAAACAAATCCTACACGATGACATAAACGCCATATTGCTCTATTCTTTTGTTTTCTCAAAATTTACAAAAATGTATTTTTTTACTTGTCTCACTTCGATAATAATTATATTAGAGGCGATTTCCTCACATTATTATATTTACGAGTACATATGCTTTAAATAATGTCAGATAAAGTTTTTCAAGAACACAACAGTTTTCTGTGAAAATGAACTCAAAATTCCGCATTTTCAGAGACGCTCAAACACCATTTTCTCAAAAATGGCTCCAAATTTTTTCTTCAAACTTTTCCAATGGGTAGTGGTAATGGCACTGTTTAATATGACATAAAGTTCATTTTGCTGTATTCTTTTCTTTTTCAAAAATTACATAATTGTACTTTTTGAAATATCTATCCAGCAGTTAAAATACAAATTTCCATTGATTTTTATATATTATTGCATTTGTGAGTGTAAGTGCTTCAAATGACTTCAAGTGAAGTTTTTCGAAAACTCAATAGATTCCTGTGAAAATGAGCTTCAAATTTCGCGTTTACAGAAATGCTTAATCGCCATTTTCATAAAATCGGTTCAAATTTTTCAACTAAAATTTCAGGTTAGGACGAGGTTTTACTCTTGTTTAATATTCTGAAAGTAATATCGGGGTTCTACTATTTTAAAACCGAAAAGTTGAGGAAATACCGAAAAAATTTACTTTGGGCGACGATAGATGCCAGCTGGCAAGATAATGGGGCAAGACCTTAAAGCCATCTGTAGCAAGAAAAATAGATAATGTTACTACGAAAAAGTGTGTCCCATGCAGTAGCACCTCTAGTTTTTCCGTCTTGGATTCCAGGTTGTTAGCTCATAAGTCCATCAGTCATCTTTTAATCTTGCCTACCTTGCCATACTCGGATGTATTTAGAGTTGCCTCTGACATAAATCAGCTGTTACGGTGTCATCCATACGGAAGGTTGAACTCCACTATAGTCACTGTAGTGTGTTAGCTCTCGATTGGACGACACGTAACCGCTGATGACCAGTCAGAGGCACCTGGAAATAAAGCGCAGTATAGGTCGAATTCACCCGTTATCTGGTGAAAAATTCTAGTCGTCGACTGCTCTGATCGGTATTTTCCCGCGTTTTCTCCGACCAATACCAGGCGAATACCAAATCACGACCGGGAGCGGTACCTCAGTGCATCAACTGATGTCACTACAGCGCCTCTGACCGGGAGGTCCTAGGTTCGAGTCCTGACGGCGGTAGGATTTGCGACAGTAGCTTTTCAATTTGGTCGAATTCAGTTGCTGCCTGGAGGAGAATTCTAGCGGCCGGTTGCTCTGATCGGTAGTTTTCCGTGGTTTCACCAATCAACACCAGGCGAATGTCGGAGCAGTACTCTACGCAACGGGCCACGGACCGCGCGCGATCGTTCCTTCCTCTTCCTTGTCCTATTCTCTCCCCCTTACACACACACACACACACACACACACACACACTAACATTCACTACACTACCACATATTCCGGGAGACCGGTCGGGAGCTTAGAGCTTGTCCCGGCAGTGCCCCACTGCTGGGAGAGTACTGGTTAGGGGGAAACCCCACTAGCCGACGGTAGGTCGGCGCTGTATTTCGCCATCGAGCGGGTGAAGATCACCGCCATTTCCCAAGAAAAGTAACATGCACTACGCTAACGGGACTAATGACCAAAGCAGTTGACGCGCCTGGAAACACGAAAAAATCAATCAATCAATCAACCGAATCACAAACAGGCCACGGACCATGTCGCAGCCAGGAGAAGCGAAGTTACCGTGTCGAAGGTGCTCGGTGTAGACGACCTCGAAGAAGCACGTCCTGGTCTCGAAGAGCGAGGGCGCGTAGAGGCCGGCGTCGCTCAGCTGCTGCGCGTAGCCGTGCGCAGCCACGCACAGCGCCGTCAGCGCCACCGCAGCGCCCCACGCCCACGCCGACAGCCGCGCGAAGCGGCGCCACTCGCCTCCGGCCCCGCCCCCGCCCCCGCCTCCGCTCTTGCGCCGCGCGCCGCCCGCCAGCGCGCCCAGCGGCTTCCTGCAACAACACACTAGCCTTGTTACTGACTTCCCATGCGCGCAAAAATTGAGAGAAAGTTGAAGCTTCCGCACGTGAGAGAGTCTATGGTTTTGTTTGATAATCAGGACCTCTCTGTAAATATACAATGAAGCAGTTTCCATTTTCACTGAAAAAATATAAAAGTGTGATGCTGTTATTTAGTCTAATCTCATACTGCACGCACTGATTGAATTCCTATTCTCTCAGCGTCTCTTCTTATGACATATGTGGGGTCATGCGACAGCCAGGCTTCAAACAAGAAGCTGCATGGCATTAAATTATTTGTGTTGTGTTGCGTTAGAGATCAGCAACGTTTTTGATAGTTTATGTATGTAAAGAGCTGTTTTGCTGTGTAAATGCTATCCAATGTTACTGCGGTATTCGTGAAGAGTTTTTACAAAAAAATAATTTATTGTTGTCTTATATAGAGAATTTCATTTGCTGTTTTGTAACAGCGTGTGTACTACTTTTTGGGAAATCATTTTGTATGGTTTTGTTCATCATTCATGCTACTGCAGGTTATTAGTTTATCATCTTTTTCAATGAATCGATATTCTGTTAAAAAAGACTATGCGAATACATATCTATAACGACGAGAAACGTTATGATTGAAAAATCTTATAATAAAAATGATGGGCGTGGGCGAGTGTTTTGTGGGTGTTTGTTCCACATAGCTTTTGAATTGCTGGAACAATTGCATTACTAGGCGACATTTTTGCCAAGTGTTGTGCTGTGACACGAGGTGTATATCAATCTGGGCAGGTTTCGCTACATGTTCTAGAATAACTCGCATTATCCTAGAGAAATGTACAGAATGCGTAGTGGGGCGGGAGCGGGGCGGGAGCGGGGCGGGAGCGGGGCGGGAGCGGGGCGGGAGCGGGGCGGGAGCGGGGCGGGAGCGGGGCGGGAGCGGGGCGGGAGCGGGGCGGGAGCGGGGCGGGAGCGGGGCGGGAGCGGGGCGGGAGCGGGGCGGGAGCGGGGCGGGGGCGGGGCGGGAGCGGGGCGGGCGCGGGGCGGGGAGCAGGGCGGGAGCAGGGCGGGAGCAGGGCGGGGCAGGGCAGGGCAGGGCGGGAGCAGGGCAGGGCAGGGCGGGAGGCGGGAGCTGGGAGGCAGGGCAGGGGCGCAGAGACAGGAAGCAGGGCGGGAGCAGGGCAGGAGCAGGGCAGGGCAGGGCAGGGGAGCAAGGAGGCAGGAGGGCAGGGCAGAGGCAGGGCAGAAAGGGCAGGGCAGGGCAGAGGGCAGGGCTGAGGGCAGGGAGAGCGGGGGCAGGAGCCAGGGCAGGAGCAGAGGCAGGAGGCAGGGCGGAAAAAAGCAGGGCAGGAGGAGCAGGGCAGGAGCAGGGGCAGGAGCAGGGCAGGAGGCAGGGCAGGAGCAGAGGCAGGAGCAGGGCGGGGAGCAGGAGCGGGAGCAGAGACGGGAGCGGGGCGG
This sequence comes from Teleogryllus occipitalis, assembly GCA_011170035.1. Taxonomy (NCBI): domain Eukaryota; kingdom Metazoa; phylum Arthropoda; class Insecta; order Orthoptera; family Gryllidae; genus Teleogryllus; species Teleogryllus occipitalis. The sequence goes on along the minus strand of BLKR01007158.1, from coordinate 314 downwards.
GAGCGGGGCGGGAGCGAGGTGGGAGAAATAAGTACCTTGGAACCGCCCAGAAATCATCTAGATTTCAATAAAAGTTTTTCCTAACATCATCATTAAATTATTACTCTTTTAGGTGCGTATCTTTCTTCGGCGATAATCAAATTGAAGGTTTCAGTGACAGTTTAAGGAAATGTTTCGACTGCTGTTGAAGGACGTCTGTATTTCGAGGTCGCATAGGCACGCCCGCTCACATCCGGCTGAGATCACCAGCATGCAATTACCGGCTTCAATTTCAGAAGTGCTCGATTCCCTTGCGTACTTGCGTGGGGAAATTC
>BLKR01007157.1:0-42966 GCA_011170035.1 Teleogryllus occipitalis | reverse complement strand
CATTTTGTTACAATAATGCACCGACCAGCTCGTCATCCCCTCCAGGTGACTCCTCCTACCATGGCACCGCACCAGCGGGGACAAGCTCTATGCTCCCGACTTGTGTAGTGCGTGTAAATATGTGTGTAAGGTAAGAGTCCTGAACTAATAATAATAAGAAGAAGAAGAAGAAGGAGGAGGAGGCGGAAATATTGCGAGCGGTCCTTGCCCGCCCCTTTGTTAGGATACTTCTCCGGCATACACCTGGTATTGTTCGGAGGAACTACAGTAAACCCTAACTAACACGAATTCCAAGAGACCGAAATTATCGGAGTTCATGTTATAAAAATTCATATTATCCGTATAAGTGTTATAAATGTACGTATTACCGTAATCCCTTGACGGGGCCGAAATTTTGTTCGTGTTACGGCGAAATTCTTGCTATGCGAGTTCGTGCTAACGGGGATTTACATAGCTAAAGATACGTCGAATTTAACCGGACGGTAGTAGTCGGAACGAGAATTCCAGCGGGCAGCTGCTCTGAACGGAAGTTTTCCGTCACGCATCAAGCGAATGATGGACCTGTACTCTATTAAACGGGCCACGGACCGCGTGTCGTGATTTTTTTCTCCCCCTTGACTCGTTCCACGTCTCGGATTCCTGGTGGGGATCCAACCTTTTATTTTCAGATAAATTCAGAAGATTCTAAGAAATGTCTCCGAAAGTGTGTTTTTGCGCTCTTAGGCTACGACAACGGACATCGGTTGCCTTGCATTATCCACAGAAGTGATCAGTACCTAATCTGATTCCTCTCGACGAAGCAAATTAATTGTGGTTCTTTTTAGCCAGATCTTTCCAGAACTGAAAAAAAAGTCTAGAAAAAACATGTTTTTGTGTGTTTCAAGATACCCACAAAGGCAGTAATTATTGTAATAAACAGCGTTTATTACAATAATTACTGCCTTTCAGGCATAACGTGAATCCTTTGGTCATGATTCATTAGACAGTATTAAACCTAATTATGTAAGAAAACATCCTTTTTTAAAAAAAAGTACTTATGTCAATAAATTATATTCCTAGGACAGGGGTGTAGTCGCTCGGTTAAATCCAAACCTTGAGCAGATAGGAGATGCCATTTATGGAGCCTAACCTGGCAGAGTCGCGCTGGGACTCTTTGAGACCCACATCAATTACTTCACTGTTTCTTCGGTAGAAGGCTGCTTGGTAGAAGCTTGTTGTTCCATGCAACTTCATATATTATCTCTAGTTATATTGTTCTTATACGCGATGACATTTTCCTAAAGAATAAACGTTTTGAGAAGAACTGTATCCTGTAGCCCAAAGGGTGACAGGGTAGAGAGCGAAATTTAAAATTAAAAGTAAGCTTTCAACAGGTGAAAATGAATGTGAAGATGATTTATAGGAAAGGAAAGATGGAACCAGTAATGAACATTTAAGCTAGTAATGCCTCAGAATGGTACAGACTTTCTCGTACTAGTTAGTTTCCTAATTTGTTTCGTCTGGACTAGCTTTTCGGTTTTGTATTCACTCTCTTCTCAGTTGCTACCTGTCGGGGTCTAGAAGACATATGTTTTCAAACGACTTAATATGATTCTCCTCAACTCTTTGTAAAATTTCCTATTAAGTTCGTCAGGATATTTTCTTACATTCTTGTGGGTTACTGGATGACAACTCGGCTAGTGGGAAAAAGTAATGTGATATTTGTAATTCCCTACATTTAATATTTCATAAGGTACGTTCATAAGGTAACATTTCATTAAGGTCGACTATTTGAAGCATGGTAACCAATATCTTCACTAGTAACGAATTTTTAACTATGAACGATTTAAAATGAATGCAAAATATAGCTTCATCATTCACAGTGACCAGCTATCGTTCTTCGCATACATTTCTGAAGCACTTACCCTTCAGCAGTTTGTCTTAAGCAATTTAAATGCTGATGTAGATATGAAACGCATTGCGATATCTCCTTTTGCAACCAAAGACACCACACGAATCCGTTTCAGTCATAAAATAATTCCAACAAATGCACTTGAAATATCACTATGTAAGTAGGAATCTACGACGACAGTTCTAGTATACTGTATTGTACGTTCAGTATTCCACTGATGATTCATTTTATTAACGAAAGGGTGCCTCCAAAACTTGACTCCCAAGTTCATACATTCGACCTTCCAAAAATTAAGCGAGTATTTTTTTTTCAGTAAAATTTACAAAAAAAATTAACAATGTGTAAGAAGGCAAATTATTTAGAAAACTTTTCAATTAACGCGAAGGTTTACTTTTAGCTTTTATGTAATAGTTACTTTTTATTGTTTGATTAAAAAACACCTACATTTTTCAATATTTTTACGATTTTTTGGGCCACACATATCTTGGTCGAAATCAGGCTTTCGGAATATCGGTGAGAATTAAACGCCTTTCCATTGTAGAGATTTTATTGTATTTGCAGGATCCAGGTTTTGATGTTCAACACTGAAATCTTTTCACTTTAATTTTTCACCAACAATATAAATTAACTTCAACGAAAACAAAATCAACGAAAATAAGAATTTTATGAATGACGGCGTTCTTGCCATACGATGTCCAGGTTGATAAAGGTAGCGCCGAAAGCGCCCATAACCTATCCACTATCGTACGGTGCGGCTAGAGCTTGCCCGACACTGGCAGCGAAGAGGCACGCTGGGGGACAGGCCACCGAAGAACTCAGCGGCTGAAGCTGGTGGGGCGGCGCCTACGGCACAGAATAGGTACTACACAGAAAGGAAAGCTAGCAACAATCCGTGCGCCGATATGAAGCGCATGGTCGCAATATTGAAAGTGTGCAAACAGCTGTACGACCCAGCATTTGCTGTGAGGTGAACAGTGGTGAAGGTGCTTTTTATTTCCGTTTTACTCGTATTTGGTGTGTGGATAACTAGCAAAAACATACGTATCCCAAAGGGACATTTGCTTCGTATAGGCAAATATTAATATCAAACATATGCAAATATTAAAAACAATAGAGAAAAAAGGTAAAGAATTATAAATACATAACTAGTAGTTCTACTGAATGGCACAGACTTTCTCGTATTAGTTGATTGATTTTTTCGTGTTTCCGGGCGCGTCAACTGCTTCGGTCATTAGTCCCGTTAGTGTCGTGCATGTTTTTTTCTCGGGAGATGGCGGTGATCTTCCCCCGCTGGATGGCGACATTCGGCGCGGACCTACCATCGGCTAGTGGGGTTTCCCCCTAACGAGGACTCTCCCACCAGCGAGCACAGCCCCAGCCGGGACAAGCTCTAAGCTCCCGACCAATCTATTGACATCGCGATGTCAATGCCCTGATGAAGCCTGCGACATGTCAGGCGAAACGTCGGCCTCTCAGCCCACTACGCGGCGTCACCCGGACAGCAAAGAAGTTATCGACTCGAGCCGCGGAAGCCTACGCGTACTCCCGACCAATCTCCCGGAATATGTGGTAGTGTAGTGCATGTTAGTGTAAAAGTGTGTGTAAGGGGAGAGGATAGGACAAGGAAGAGGAAGGACAGATCGCGCGCGGTCCGTGGCCCGTTTTGTAGGGTACTGCTCCGGCATTTGCCTGGTGTTGATCGGAGAAACCACGGAATACTACCGATCAGAGCAGCCGGCCTCTAGAATTCTCCTCCGGACAGCGACTGAGTTCGACCTAGCTGAATAGCTAGTGTCGAAAATCCTGCCGCCGCCTGACATCAGTTGATGCACTGAGCTACCGCTCCCGATACCAGAATTTGAAACATAATATGAAATGGCTCAAAGATAAGAGAGTGAAGTGAATCCGTAGTCATCCTAGTGCACTCTGTACGTCTCTGACTCAAGATACGTGATACGTATTTTATGTTAGAGCATTTAGTTTATTTGATTGCCTTATGTATCTTATCTTTGAAGGTTTCTATAAGAACAAACGAGAAAACGTGAAACTATCTGAAATAATTCATCAATCATCTGAATCAATTGATGTACTGAGCTACCGCTCACGGTTCCTATTAGTTTTCTATTTTCATTGGTCTGCGCAAGTTTATCGGAGTTGCAGCAAACTGTAGCCAGGTGCCGTCTATCCCCGCCCAAAGTACATTTTTTGTAATTTTCTCAGTTCTTCAGTTTCCTAATAGTAAAACCGAAATATTACTTTAAGAATATTAAAGGAGAGTAACATCTCGTCCTAAATTACAATTTTCATTAAAAAATTTGAAGCCGATCTTAAGAAAATATCGTTTAAGCGTTACTAAAAATGCGAAATTAAAGCTCTTTTCCACAAAAGAAATTTTGAGTTTTCGGAAAACTTTATTTGAACTCATTTAAAGTACTTTAACTCGCAAATGCCATACTTTTTAGAAATTGCTGGAAATGTTAACGACGCGAGAGATATTTCAAAGAAATTACTTTTGTGTAATTTTTGAAAAAATAAAATACTACACCAAAATGAATATAATGTCATAATAAACATTGCAATTAGCACTACCTATTGGGAAAGGTAGAAGAAAAACTGTGGAGCCGTTTTTGAGAAAATGGCTCTTTTTGAGAAATTTTGATCTTACTCTTTCGGTTGCTTTGCACAGTTTCAAGATGGCGGTCCGCGCTTTCGCGGTAGCTCACTGAATATCAAAGGAGCCGCCCACTACTTTCCTTTCTGTGTAGTATCTATTCTGTGCCTACGGTGTCCACACCGAAGGCCGGGAGGACAGGGTTCCGTCCTCGTCCGCTCTTCCATTTGAGGGTGTCGGTGATGCCACCGACTGTGGCACGTCGGAGCAGCATGTAAGTCCTGTCGCAAGAAGGGGCGCTCTGCTGCGGGGCTCGGGTTTTTAACCCACGCCACCCGGGAAAGGGGAGGGGCTGCGCCCCTCCTCTAGCGAAGCGGCGGAACGTAACCCCAAGCTCGCTTCTGATTTGGGAGTTTCCTACATTCCTCCCCGCTTTATTGTGGGCATATAGGTGCACACGATTACGATGTGACCGCCGCGTAGCTGGACCTGGTGAGACTTCTCTCCTTCTGGGTTCTGCGAATAACTCCGCCTCTGGTCGCACCCCAGCTCCTGATGCGTCGTCTGGCAATGTCGGCGGTTGTGCGTCTGGCTCCTATGTGATGGCTGGCTCCGCCATCTGCATTGTAGCCTTCTGAAAATTAAAAGAAATATTACTTCTCTGCTGTGTGTCGTCTATTCTATGTGTGTTCCACCTTTTTGTTATCGTGTGTTCATGCCTTTTTTGTCATGCCGTTTTCCGATTATATCAGATACATTCTATAGCCTATGATTTCATGAATCACTGCTGGGATCTATTTTCGATACGATTTGAACGATCGAATGTATACTATATCCTTAACTTTGAACCTTGTAATCTCTATGTGTTTCGGACGTTTGGTGGGTACTAATAGTGCTAGTAATGAACTCGGCGGTCTCCCATGGAATCGTTCCGCAGAACTTTTCTTTTCGTGCCCTATCGGAGTTGCTCTGTATGTTACTAGTAGCTGCTGTAAGTTTATCTTTATGAACTCATTTTGCCATTGCTTTAATCATGGTACTATTGAACGTACGTACAAATCTCTCTGCTGCCCCGTTTGACTGTGGGAGGAACTGAGCCGTCCCAAGATACTGAATGCCATTCTCATTACAAAATTTTTCGAATGTGTGTGACGTGAATTGTGTCCCATTATCTGATATCAACAGTTGCGGTAAGCCTTCCATTACGAAATTCTTCGTTAAAAGTTGGATTGTTGCTTCTATTGTTGCCGTCCGCATTTCACACACACATGGATACTGTGAGAAAGCATCCGTAACCATGAGGCACATTAACTCAAAGAACGGTCCTGAGTAATCAACCCACTCCAATGGTTTTTCAGCGTTTGTTCAGCACGAAAAGTTCTTCGGCAGGTTTGCCTGGCTCTGCCTATATACATTACATCTACGTATCAAATTTTCTATATTTGACACCTGACACCTGATATGCTTCCAAGTGTTGCTCAAAACGTTCAATGTAAATTGTCCAGTCTTCCTCATCTTTACTATACTGTGGAAATATCGGAATCTGCTTAACTTGTTGTTTCGGTGTCTCTATCTGCTTTATTAACATTCTAATTGTATATTCATTTTGTTCTCGTTGTGTCTTCATCTGTTCTTGATGTTGTGCTTGCAACATCGCTATCACCTGTATCATTTTCTGTCATTGTTCTTGTTGGAAAGCGAAACTACATAACATTTAATTACATAATTTAAATACATAACACGAACTACAAAACATTTTTAGTTACCACTCACTCAAAACCTTGTGGATTATTGAAAAACAGAATTTTAGCGACCGACTACTCTGACCGGTAGCTTTGCGTGGTTTCCGGGATCAGTACCAGTGATTACCGGAGCAATACCCTAAAAAACGAGTCACGGACAGCGCACGATCTTTCCTTCCTCTTCCTTGTCCTAACGTCACCCCTTACGCGCGCACACACACACACACACACACACACGCACACACACGCACACACACGCACACACACGCACACACACGCACACACACATTTACATGCACTACAGTAACACAATTGTCAGGAGACCTGTCGGGAGCTTAGGGCTTGTCCCAGCTGCGGCGGTGCCCCGCTGATGGGAGATATCTGGTTGGAGAAAAACTTTAAGTCGACGGTGGGTCGGCGCCGGATCTCGCCATTCAGCGGGGGAATAGCATCGCCATCTCCCGTGATGAAAAAACACACTTACGATTGCCTTAATCGTTGACGCGCCCGGAATCATTCAGACGGATGACACGGACGTTTTGAAAAAAAACAACACTTTTTCAGTATCGGGAGCCTCAAAACGTTGAAATCTCGAAATCGAATTTCCGCAGCATTACATAACTTTCTCTCTTCTACGTACATTACTCTGAATATACGTATGTATACGAGAAAGTAAAAGACATCTTTCTAACTTGAATCACACTGTAAAGCCATATCTATACACTCAATATTTTATTTTAAGAAACCATCATAGTGCAATATGTGAATAATTCTCAAGTACCAACAACTAGTATTCTTTTTTCGTATCTTACTCCATTTTCTGTATATTTTCCCTTTTTTATACCGAGTGAGGGATTGAAGAAAGCACTGTGTGCTAGCGCTGACAGAGATAAGAATTGTGGGATATCACATGGAGAGGAATTGATAATGGAAATTATAGAATCAGGAATAGGTTTGGAGGAGGAGGTAGGGTTCGAAATAGGCGTTGAGGATAAATAAATAAAGGAAAATGAAAAGGAAGATTTTTTTACAGGAGACTGTGTCGTAGTAGCTCGCTATCCAGTGCGTAATTTCCAGCTAAACTAGATTAAATATTTTGCTGAGAGAAAATCAGGTTCAAAATGTGTGATTTTTCTTTCTGTTAGAAGCAGTTTTAGTCGTTGGTATGCGTGTTTTTATCTCGTTGCAGAGTTTTTTGTTCAGATGGGTGGAATTGCGATTTTTAAAATTTTAATCTTTGAAGTTCGAACAAACATTTTATACAATAATATAACGAGATAAGTATTATGAAATATTTTTGACGTCTTTATAGAAACTCTATTTCGTGAAAATTTTATAAATATTATCGATATCAACATTTTTTGTTAGGTTTCCGTTCACTTAGAAACAACGTGCCATGATCTCATATCTTGGTTTCCCACACATTAACGAGGCTATGTAGGCTTTGTGAATACATAGTAGAGACAACGAGAAATTTGCGTTTTCCGGTAAGTCGTTTGTGCATCTGATACGTCTCGTAACGGTAGTCTAATTGCTTTGTCCTCTCATGAAAGCTGAAAAGATAACGATTCGTGGTACAGTGTTTTCAAATACGTAACTTTGTCGCATAAAGAAGAGTTATCGATAGGCGTGAGTATTGGATATGTCAAAAACGCACGAACAGAATGACATTGTACCTTGAGAAAGAGAATATATATTAAGATAAATTAAGTAAGAGTGTAAAGAGAAAATTGTATAAAACTGTTGTAGAGAATATTGCTTTTAATGGCTATGGGTCTGAGGTATGGAAAGTAACAAAAAAGAGAAAACAAAAATTGACAGCAACGGAAATGGACTTCTAGCACCAAAGTTGTGAACTGACTTTAATGGATAAAATTAAGAATAAATAAATTAAATGTAAAGCGGGAGTATGTTTTAATATAATTGACACCATAAAAGTGAAAAGACTCAAATCGTATGGGCACGTGCAAAGGATGAACGAAGAACGTTGTTCGAAAATATTGTGGAAACTAGCTATCCATCGAAAAATAGGAAGACCTAGACTTACATGGGGAGAAGGAGGAGAAGAGGTAATGCTGGAAAGAGGATTGAGTAAAAAAGACTACACCGATAGTGAGATATGGAGTCTGAGATGCGAGAGACACCCTAGGGTGTAATATAACTCGCCATACTACTAGAAAGAGAATAACTTTGTTGTTCTCTCACAACACCAAGCACTAAAAATCGATGCAAAAAGAGCGCGCATTATAGTTTGTGTCCCTTTGGTATAAGCGTATGGCCCCTAAAATCATTTCTAGGACGTAAGTAGCTTCTTAGATGTTATTTTCGGGCTCTTTGGTCTATGAGAAACTTTGCTTTGATAAACTCAGCATTTCGAATCATATATTCCCAGGAGCTCTACTAAGAATATTGTCAGAAAACAAATTTTGAAAAACAGTGCATGGCAAAAAGAAAGAGCAAGACAGAAAAATAGCAAGGCTATAACATTTCAACCATAAAAGTGTTGACACAAAAATCTTTCAATTTTTTTCCCAAGTGTCTCGAGCAATTTTTCTCTCAAAAGCATTAATTGTTTTTGTGACTCGTGTAAAAAAAATGAGGTCTCACAAAGTGTATACAATCATTAAAATTTTAGTGATTTGTCAGATATGCGCCTTAAACCTTGATATAATCATATTTTTCCAATAATATACTCTTTCAAAGAAGTGTTTATTTGCTTTGATTTTCCTTTTTACATTGGAATTTGTATGAATCTTTACTCCAGTTATAATAAATTTTTAATACCAACATCCTTTAAGTAAGTGCACTTATGGGCTGCCTTATTCGGGAAAGGAAATATAGGAAACGTGTATCCTCCCACATTTCCTCCCTACGCTATATTTATAGACTATACAGTGGCTGAACACTTGCCTGAAAGGCAACTGTGCAGCAAATTGGCAAAAGGTTGTGCCTTCATTGTAATTTACCCAATATTCGTATTTCCATGAAAAACTACGATCTCAGAATTACGAAATATGAGGACGTATTGGCCTAGTCAGTATAGATTTATTTTCCTGTTACTATGGACGATGACATATGTTATATGGTACTTGAATGCCCTCCAGCGATCGCATTGGTAGAATCAATCTTCTGGCGGTTCCTTTTCAGGTATTATTTCCGTTCTTTTTGTGCAACTATCACTTAAAACATCAAAATGAACCAGAAGCAGTCACCAGTACAATATTCAAATGCCTAAACCTGTTTATAGGTTCGTTAAAATATTTCAATCGCTTTATACATTGTCAGAATTCACTATGCGACCAGTAACGTAAAATTTACCTCCTCTCAAATGTTATATTAAAAAACAATTATTTGAAAACTTGGAAATGTAGTGGAAATAACATGACTTACAATGAAATATTTGATTGTTTCAATAAATTAATACGAAAATTTTTTAAATTGATGATAAAGGTGCCTTACTGCTGCACATACTTTCCTGTATTAATTGAAACAGTTTTGCAATATAATTTCGCAGTTTCTATTCTACTGATAATTCAGCAATCTCTTGGAAACTCTTTGTGCCAAATTTGTGAGATTCAGCAAAATTGTGAAGTGCAGTTTATCGTGAAAAGCAGATATGTAATTAATGAATGACTACTGGAGATAATTTCTCCAAATATTGAATAAATTAATGAAGGTAACTGAAATAATGAAGGAGACAACGGTTGACAAAGTAAATCACGCGACCTTTGATATTGTACAAACCAATCCAACCGCTGGAGGATAAAGTAGAGCAATTGGCATCTTGTAACCTTGATTATGCGTTATTTATGTCATAATAGCCGACAATAACTCCATAAGCAAGAACCGGCTTTTCGTACTCGATTATATTCACTATTCAGATCCGCTTTCTGAGAGTAATATATCCCCTTTTTTCATTAATCGTTGTTTAAGTAAGAAAAAAATTCCGAAAAGCGCTCGTGAGAAAAAACATTCAATATAGACCACAAAAGTGAATTACGTCAATTCTGTGTCCTATTGAAATTACCTTCAGTCAAGAGATGTGAAAATAGTATGATTTTGCCGCAAGCGTGTTTCAACCTCCGGAATGCGGTTGGTTATGTACAATAGCTCCCGCTCGAAAGCTCGAATTTTCAACCCAATATGAATCCCTTCTCTTTCATTTTTAACAATGATACCACATTCCTGAAATATTTTATAAAATTCAAAAACTTTCGAACAGCTGCAATTGTCTGAATTCCCAATTAATTCGAATCCGATCGCACGAGCATTGCGTTACATTGACCCAGATACAGTTTCGTTAAACTCGCATTGAAACTCAAAAACTCTAACAAATTAAATTAACGTTCCGACAAAAACATTACTGCTGCAGATTTTTAAAACTTCTTTGACTTTCACGTGTTTTCGTATAATACGTGCTCTCTGTAAGATTGTCAAATAGCATCATCGTGGGCGTAATAAAAATTAAATTACTATCATCACCCCCCATGCAAAACTTGTCCACCTGTACTGTCGCTTTCGAACTTTGGTTTTATTATTTGGTTTTGATTTGTGTTCTTTCTGGTTTGAACATATATTTCACCATCGAACCAGAAAATATTATACCACGACACCAAGGTAAATATTTTCCTTTGGCCTTTCTTGACATAGGTTTCTGAAAATTCCTCTTTTACTTACTTCACTGAAACAGTTTTCTCTTGCCTCTTCTCAATTGAAAGTCTTTCTTACTCCGAACTTTTCTTAGTTTCTACACAGTTCTTTTAAAAAATGCCAAACGTTTCTGCTGGGATTCTTAGAGTGCCGACTCTAGAAAGTTCTTTTACGTTTATAGTACAAGCCACTCTTCAATCTTCTTGCTCTATCTATGAATATGAATTAATGTATTGGCATGTATTATTACTAGGGAACGGAATTTGTTAAAATAACTGGTAGTGCTCAAACAGCACGTACTTTCTCGCCTTTAGTAATGGTACTGTAATACTATTTATACCACAATTTCTCTCCGAATTAACACATCTCAGTAATTTTTTTTTATAAAACTCATTACAAATCGTAGAACTTTTAGTGAGAAAACTAAATATTTTCAACTATATTAACACAAATTTAACCATTATAACTGCTTCTCTTACAGCTAAAGCATGTCCCAACAATGAGAATTCACAGAAATTTAGCTGCCAAGTCGCGGCGCGGAATTCTATTATTGCATTTCAATATGATATTCCCTGAAGACTAACAATTTTTATGTCATATATATCAAATAGTTTTTAAAGAATTTATAAAAGATTAATTAGAAAAACCTACAGCAAAAGCTCGAATATAAGAAACGAATAAAGAAATATGAAATAATATACCAATTTTTACTTATGGAGCATCCAACTGTTTGGAATTACTTCCTATATCACGTTCTCGAAGTGCAGGATATTCGGAGCGGGCGACCATGTTTGACGCCAAAATACTCATATTTTGGAAAAATTCAATGGGATCTTATTTTAAGATCGCGTTTTTTATGAATAAGTTTCACGTAGAAAAAAATTATCTTCATGATTGTAGTTGTAGGAAGACGGTTTTCTTTTTAATTTCCGAAAAATCAGACATTTTAACGAACATGAGACCTATACCACTCTCTTGAGCGTCCTTTACACTATCTATGCTCCAAATTCATCAAAAAATTTTGTGTCATTTTTAAGAAAAAATAGTTTAGAGAAAATAGAAAATTGCCTATGACAAAATGCTGCATAAAATACTCATTTTTTCAAAAAATTGAACATGACATTATTTGAAGATCTGTTTTTGATGAACACATTCATTATCTTCATAATTGTAGTTGTATCTAATTGTAATTGTAGTTGAAGGTTTCGAAAAAAAATTGAATTTTTGCAATTTTCAAATATCAGATTTTTCAAAGAACATAAGACCTGCACTATTCTCGTAAGTGTCCTTTACGCTATCCGAGGTCAAAATTTAATCAAAATTGTAGGTGCCATTTTTGAGAAAAAAATGTTTAAACAATATTAACTATACCCTGCATTTCACGCCATATTACTCGAAAAGTATAGTACTCAAATTTTTGAAAAATTGTACACGACCATATTTCAAAATCTATCTTCAAAGAACAGATTTCATTAAGGGGAAAATCTTTATAATTGTATTGGTAGGAAGACGCCGAAAAAAGTTTGAACTTTTGCAATTTTCGAATAATCACAGTTTTCAACGAAAATGAGACTTACAGCATTCTCCTAATCGTCCTTCACACTATACAATATCAAAATTTAATCAAAAACGATTATTTTTTTAATTTTGAAATGTCCCAGGGCTACTATATAAAGTACCCCTAAAATTAAAATATCGGTTTCAAATTCCAGGGGCCGCAACATCAGCCACATCGATTGGGGAATATCAATTTTGGAGAAAATTGACATTCCTGAACGGTGTGCATGTATGAAAGGTATGTGTGTGTATGTAGTATTTATGTATGTATTTTCCCATATATATGGGGCAACTTTAAATAATAGCAAGGCTTTTATTTTATGTTTTATATTTTTTCTTAAGAAGAAAAAATAAGAAAGATGTAAAATAAAAACGATGCTACTATTTAAAATTGCTCCAAAACAGCATTTTCAAATTTTTGAACAATGTCGCCAATCAGTACTTAAAATAGATTCAGTGCGGTTGAAAAACTCTTTACCCTTACAGACGTAATTGAACACATCGTCAAAGAATATGAGTTTTAATGTATAAAATACATGCATAGAATATACAATGCTGCTTAGGAGAGGCACGCCTAAATAGTCTTATGTGCATAGTCAGTGATGGATTGGAGGGGGTGATAAGACAACCGTGCCCTCCCCCTCTCCCAAATCGAACATTGTTCATGTTGCTTCTGCAGCTCGTTGACCGGGAGCTTCTAGCGTTTGAATCACGATGGTGGAGTCATTAGCTCGATCGAATTCAGCCAGTCTGGAAAAGAATTATACTGGACGGCTGCTCTGATCGGTATGTTTTCCATATTTCTGCTATCAACGCCAGGGGAATGCCGGATCTGTACCCTAATAAATGGGCCACGAATCGTGTGCGATCATTCCTTCCCCTTCCTTGTCCCTCCTCTCACCTAACGCACAGACTTGCGTGCACTACACCACAACACATTGAAAGACTGATCTAGAGGTTACAGCTTGCCCCGGTTAGGACAGTTCTCACTGGGAGCGATTCTTCGAGGAGAAATAAACGCGCAAGCCGACGGTCTCTCACGTTCTAGCAAGGGAAAATCACCGCCGCCATCTGCGACATTACAAACACTTCATTTAGGGGAAGAATGATCTAAATAGTAGTGAGTGCGACCGGAAACAGTGAATATCCACTCACTCCAACAATGTAATTGAACTCAGAACATTGAAAATAAGTAGCATGAATTGATTGCGTCACATTCCAAAAGAAATTCCCATTAACCACGAGATGGATTTCCTGAGTAGGCCCCGAATTTTACGACCCTGATAGAGGGGTGTGTATTTTTCGCCGGAATCAAGGAAGCCCGAAATGACAATGGCCTGCAAGGAATGTCTCTCAGATTTTGATCGACGGTCTCTATGAAACACGAGAAGCACGTGGTTGCAATTACGCCTGCTTTACAAATATCTGTTCATCCTTGGTTCCGAGTACACCATTTCCTAGAATCAGGGGTTTAATTTAATATAATTATCGTCGATGATCCGGAGGTCATAGAAGCGCAGTATAATTTTGCTTTGTTTCGCAAAAAGATGATTCCCGGAACATTTATTTTCAAACTAGAATTTGAAATATTCCATTGGAACGCATAAAAATACTTACAAAATATGTAAGAAATGAAACAAAATATGTAATGCAACAAAATATACAAGAAATGTGCATTAAGAGAGGAAATAGGTAAAAATTTGAAGTTATACTAAAAAATGTAAAAACGTGTAAAAGAAAAATTGTTTTAATTCATTCAGAACGTCGTGGGAACTCTAAAAGAAATTACTGAATGAATGTATCTTGAACCTACAAAAATATGTCATATCATGAAAATTCGATCACTAATTATTACATAATTTGCAACTTTTCGGTTACATATCTGCAATAGTTATTTTCTAGCAAATGCGTTTGCGCATATAGTTGCCAGAGCGCCTAAAGTTTCACAGACTGAGAGGTTTTAATTTCGAATTCCTACAGAGGTGAATTTTCTGTACAAGAAATGTAGCGGATCGGAAGATCCTTGTTTGAATATTGTTGAGGCCGGCTACTGTGATCGCACACTTCCATGATATCTTCCAGGATTCTAGAGCAATACATGTATCTAAAGGACTAAGGATCGCGCACTATCATACATTCGCCAGACTATCTTATCCAGCCAATGATCGAATCTCCAAAAAAATAACAGTCAACATGATTTCCAAAGATTAGCAGGGCTATGACAACCCGAATGCCAGGCTACAGGCACCCACAGACCGGCGCGGAACATACGCAGCCGGTGCGGCGCGGAAAGATCCGCGCTACACGCGGCGGCGGAATTTACGGGACCGTTAACACCGGAGCGTCAATTATGAGTCAGCATTTGGTGGCAGTTTTCATCCGATAAGGAATAGGCGCTCTCCTCTATTCATGCAGGGGATAGAAATGCCGAGTTTTATTAGTAGTATGTTTTCTGAGAACATGTGGTAGTACTTTTCCTTTTTATTTACGATTTTTCCTCAAATTGTTAATATCTCTTTAGAAAACGTAGAAAAGTGGTCCATTATTTTCATCTAGAAAGAAAAAAAGTACTGATAATGCCATACTTTGATGTCACACTGAGAAAAGCTTTTAATTTACTAGAATGACCAGTGACTGTTTTGATGAAATTTTGAATCTGATCGCAGAAGACGTAAGAAAATCTGACCCGACAATCATGACGCTATCTTACCTGAAAAACAACTTGTTATTACACTCCCTCGTTGACACTTTTCATTAGTAAAATGTTCAAAATTTTAAGAATAAAAAGTTTTAAAAATTGAAGTTTAATATTATGTTAACTTAATTAAGTTACTGAACACGATGAAAAGTATTTTTCTCACCGTACAGTCGAGTCAGATTTAGTGGCGAGGTGAGAATATTCGACATTTGACGAATCTTCGCTTTGGTTTCTACAGCGAAACTCAAGCGGCTGTGTTCTACGCGAAGGGTAAGGGAGCTCGACCCAGAGGGGAGCGAAAACTCCCGAAAGCGGGCGGACTTCCACGAAACTCGAGCGGCAGCGGAAAAAACGCGTCCGACTGTGTTACAAAATGCGCCGCGGATTAATCGCTGCCAATCCGCTGCTGCGACGCTCGTCTGCCGTGGAGGTCTGAACGTGCTCATAAGGCAACATATGACGCGAAACTTCCGTTGCGGCAGTTCCGCGTATGCTGCGGATCTTACGCGTCGGTCTGTGGGAGCCTTAAAGCGTACGCTTTAGGGCTGTTGCTCTCTAAAAAGGCGAGTATAAATCTTCATCTAGGGGAAAAGATCATGACGCGTCTTTGAAGTCTACCTTTCAAGCAATGGACTTCCGTTTACGCTTCAATACATTCGGCTACACTGGTTTGAAAACATTTTGAAAATGTTGAGGCTTCACGTAAATTATCCTCAAAAATCAAAATATCCGTTTCCAACTCAGAGGACCTCGAGCTCCTTTAAATTAATCAGGAAATATAAATTTTGGAGAAAATAGGCTGAACGCTTTAAACGATAACGTCCACCACAGTCGGACAGACAGACGTTTTCCGTCAATTGATTTTTCGGTTTTAATGAACCACGAAATATGGATTCTGACTACACAACGTTTTAGCAATACATAGGAAAAAGATTTATCCACTTTTTCGTTACCAGTGCCTAGCAAAAAGTTTTTCTTCCAAAAACTCGCTGTTTTCCAGCGCACTATTAGAATACTTTCTCTTCTTGTGAAGTAAGTACTGACAAAATTCAAAGAATGCGTTTCAACGTCTCAGGGTCTCGAGCCAGTCCAGAAAGACAGGGACATGTTCATTTTGACCAAATTCCTACGAACATTTTAGACAACTTTGTTGTTGACAAACTACCAGCGAACGGAAGTTTTGAAAACTAAATGTTCTACTGCACATAATTTCTTGCCTTATTTATAACTTTTTCAATTTTCGAAAATTCAGACAATTCAATGAAAATGACACCTACGCCAATTTTTTGCAATCCCCGTGAAAAAATTTGGAGCAGTTTTTGAGAATTTCCTTTATAAATTGCTTCAACTTTAAACACAAATTACCCATAAACTACTCGTTTATTGTTCTTTTTATTTTTTATTTTGTTTTTCAAAAAAGTGAACATGACTTTATTTAAATATCTGTTTTTAGAAAAAATGTTTCAAATGAAAAAATCTCCATCAATATTATACTATTATTATAATATTATATACATTACATAGTATACTATATTAAACATCTCTATTACTAATTTATTCTACTTTCGAAAAGTCGGAAATTTCAATGAAAATTAGTCCTGCGTCATTTTAGGCTTCTGTACTCTTTCTAAGCACATAGCCAGTTGTGAGAAAGTTTGAAAATGTTAAGGTAATGTAAAGTGCCCTTAAAATCCTACAAGAATACATACCAACTTATACCACAAAATGAAATTTTAAACTGTAATTAATGAAGAGTAATGAGCTGTAGCAAACTGTGGTCATTGCCACCAAGTTACCATTTAAATGCAGCTTCATTACGGTGCGATGCATCACAGTGTGGCAGCATTCAGATGGCCGTTGAAATGAATCCCGCACATCCTGGCACTACCATTATGTCAGGCTTGCACCACTGAATATGTGGCTTCCCGGAATTCAAATTCTATTCTTTGAGCGAAGCAACTTGTCCGTCACTGAATGAAGAGTCCATATGGATAACCTCCGTTATTGAATCGCCAGTTATACCCCAGTATAAACGTTCAATATCCAGGACCTGTGGAGTGTTCTCCAGGTCCTTATGGATGATAAAGCTTTGTTAATTAGTGATTTATCACATAAATAGTTGAGAATCTCTATAGCAAAAGCTTTGTGGACCCGGAGGTTCTTTCTACGTTATTGTCCCAACATTGTATTTTCGACGGCAGCTAAGTTGTGAAAAGATCAGCAACTGCATTGTCAGAATTTTAAAACCCGACTGCACATACATGTAGTTTCAGTGATTTTACCTTTCCATTCCATTCACCACTTCCCCATCCTGTTCTACCACCTTTAATGATGTCAGGCGACGGGTTAATCCCCCATTTGCAAATGGTACATCCCCATGATATAAAAAAACGACAATACTGCATTGTTTAGATGAGAGGCATGGTGTTGATCGTACTAGTACATAATTCGAGTGCCGACCATCGTGATATCTTAAGCCATGAGGAAAATCACAAAAACGTTGAAACGTCGGTATTACAGCCGTCGATGCAACTGATTGAAAGATTGATGATGATGTCTAAAAGATTCAACAATCAGTGTGGAGGAAATAAATACCGGAGTAACGCGAGACACTCCAGTTTGATGTTTTCAGATTAACACGTTTCGTAAGTAAAAATTGTAACTTTGATTTATACTTCGTTTTATGCCTACGCACGCGAAGATAAAGCGGTCTTTGATGTGAATGTGAAGCATCTTAATGCAAAACTCTGACAACGCTTTGTATACCAACTATATAACAGATATAATGAATAAATTCCAAGCAATACCGGGTTTCCTAATCTTGTTTATTCTATAAAATTGAAATGCTTTTATTTTGTTTATGAAGTTTCTTGAGTCATTCGATGTTTTGTGTGAATTACGCTCTTTCTTATGCATTTAAAATATTTTTCCCTTTTCCGGTCCATGTTCCCTTTTGAATGTCCATGCAAAGAATTATTTCTGCTCTAATTATTATGTAGTATCTAAACGTAATCGTTAGGATCCAGTGATACACTATGCACATTCTTTCATTTAACATATTTTAGTATTAAAAATTCCAATTAAAAATAGGTGTTTATGCATTGTAAACAATTAGAGTAACTTAATGAACGTTCCAAGTAACATTGTTATTAAGTTTTATTACTCGTAAGCAACAGTTGTATTCATTAATGGTAGGTAAAATAATGGTAGTACATAAAACAGAATGGTTTGGTTGATGATATCGTTAACGGGAGTACATAAAACAGAAAAATTCGAAATCTATCTTATTCAAACGATCCTCTGAGAAATGCTTAAAACATCTGTTATGTATGTAAATAAAAAAATCCTGAAACACATTGGTCTGCATCAGCGATGATCATGAAATCCATGATGGTTTCGCTGAACACGACACCAATTTCCGAGGAATTGAGGCAGTTACGTCGTGAAAAGAACGTAAAAAGTTTAATGGAAGTCTCTTCACTTATCTGATTCTCGCAGAAACGATATTTTTATCTTCTAGAAGTTTTTTTTTCGCAAAAGGTGAACTTTTCGCCAAGAAACGAAATTGCCTTAATTTGCGAAGAAAGAAACACGCGAAGTTCAGGCGAGAAAAAATTCGAGTTTTTGCCTTCGGCTTACTTAAAGGATTATTTGTTTCTGCAACTTACAAGTATTCCATTCTCCTCCGCGCAATTTTCTGGGCAGTAAAATGTGTTTGAGAAGTAGACAGTGTCAGTTACGTTTCTGATTTGTTGTGTTCGTGGGGGCACGAGTTTTGGGGGACAGGAGGGCCCGAATAATGTTTCTTAAAGAGCATTCTGCAAATGGAGATTCCACTCCATAGCATAGATGGTCAGAAAGTGCGAGAATGCGAAACCTATATGAAACTAAATTGAAGGAAATATACTTAAATAGTACTTCACGACAAAATTAAATTGTGTATTTGATGTTCTGTGCCATTTAATCTCACGGCTTAGCAGCATTAAAATGGTTACATTTGCACCATGTTGGAACTACAATGCTGTGGAATATAGTGCAGTGGCTGGTCGTTCGAAGTTCAGATTTACTATGAAGTAACCGACACTTTTACAACAATTATTTATTACAAAGTGCGTAGTTTTTGAACGAGTCTAGTAAGTAATATTTAATTTATAATAGTAATACTATTGTATTAGTTAATATTTAAATTAAATAATTGCAAATATTCCCAACGCGGTTTTCGCCCAATTTCCCTTGATCTAATTAGCATATGTCGGAATGTTTTGCGCGTGTTTTTCCGTGCGTATTCCCGCTCTCGCGAATTTTCCCCATATTTTCCCACATGTTCCCCGCAAGTCTCTACAAGTTCGCCCGCCAGAATGGCCAGGTTCCGTCCCATGTTTCCCCTGTTTTCCCTGCAGGTTTCCCTACATATTTAACTCGAAATCAAATCTGAAACTCTGAAATATTATTTTGTCGTTTGTTTTTTTTTTTGTTACAAATACTTTCCTTAACTTCACGGCGGTGGATAGTGATATGCCCCTTCTAATGGTTTAATCTAGACATTTTGAATAGCTGCAATAACCAGAAGAACCAAAACCCAAAATATGAAATGGCAGATCCCAAAATATTTCATTTTTCGTATCAAGAAATCGCAAACGTAAAAAGGTAAGATTTTTTTAAAATAAATAAACCCCTGTCTAATTGCGCAAAGGATCGTTGTGGCTCAAAGAGAGGTGAAGGTAGACTCCACCTATTCTTCGCCGTTGACACAAAAATGAGGTTGTGAGGCAAACGCACTGCTCCGGCCCCAGGAATGATTCTGATACTCACTTGAGACTGAGTCGACCTCAAAGCAGCCCTGAATGAAAATCAACTGTTAAAAATCCCAACCTATAGGATTCTAACTTGTTTCTTCACGTTAGTACACCAGAGCCGTACCGACTGAGCCACCGCGGCTCCTTACTTTTTAAATAATTAACATGTTCACTGTCCTGTGAGCCGTATGTAGTTCACAAAATGTTAACACCCGATGGTTTTATTACGTCTGTGAACCACACACGTTTACACGTCACACACGTTTACAATTTCTACTGCAAATATTTCCATGGAACTCGCCGTAATTGCGTAGATTTTTGTTTGGACTTGTTAGGACAGTAATAAAATTTAGAAATACGCCCGCACGTGCGGAAAAATATTTTTATTTTTGAGAATATTACAACAAAACTTTTTGACAGCCAGGAATGTTTGCATGTGCGGAGATACTTTAGTGTTTTCATAGGGACAGAGAACGTGTTCTTCATACTACAACACAACATTGAACGTTTCCGACAGCCCTTCTCACGGAAAGGAAATATCCTCCTAAAATATTGTAGAATTTGTAGTAAATTTTGTAGAAAACAACAACATGTGTAAATACACTTGTAAATAACGGCATGAAACAACAACAATACGGTAACAAAACTTTTACCGTAAAGGAAGGTAATTCTTGTTATTTTTTTGTAGTAAATTACTTCCTCCAACACTTGTAATCAGGATCTACCTGTAGATAGGTTTACACCTAAACATCTCTACCCGTCCGTCCGTCTATGAACAACACTATAGGCTAAACCGCAAGATTTTCAACAAAATTGATATTCTCCTAATGATCTTGCTGATGTCACGGCCCCTTTAATTTGAAACGTATATTTTGGCTTTTGTTCGTATTTTACATGAAGCTCTAACGACATTTTCAAAATTTCTAAAAAACTAGCGTACCCGTGCGAGAACTCTCGCATGTTTAATTCCATCCTCTTCCCTATCTTTCCTTTTCCATTTAAAAGGGGAAGATGTTAACGAAACATGTTTTTTACTTTAAAGAATTTAAAAAGATTACTTTCTAAGGTACTTATAGAATATAAAATAAATAAAAATCAAATTGATGTTTGAAAAAAATTGAATAAAGTTTTATTGAGTATTACAGACATGTTCTTGGAACAATTCACAGCACTTCCTTAAAAACATTTAAAGTAATTATAAAATCTTCTCTGGCAGTTATATTTTTCGCTTTCCTTGATAGTTACAAAATATATCGCTTAGAATGTGAAGTGAATTAGTTTTATTTCACATACAGTTTCAGATTTTTCACGTCTCTGAACGGGTGGGGGTAGTATCGAGAAGCGACGGACCAGCAAACTGTATTAGAATGTCCAAGAAGCTCTCGTCCAATAGATTATGTTGTGAGGAAAGTTTCTTTGTGGCCTTCGCCTTCAAACTTCCAGATTTTAAGGCCTTATAACGCTTCGTCCTTGAGTTATTTAATTAAATAGATTTTAATAGTGCTGCCCAAATGTTGCGTGATGCATTTGACATGATTTATTTTTTCAACAAATCCTTTATATTCTCCAAGTCAAAGTGCAAAGTGTCACGTCTCTGTGAAGTTCTCTCTCTTTAGGGGCCTCATTTATGAAGACCGTTTGTGTGTGCGCAAAACTCATCTGTACTAGTGACATAATGTAGGAGAGAATTTTATATAATATAAACAATACTCTCGTATCATATGTTGTACCAATTACACGGATTATACTCGTATTTCCAATTATACTCGTATTTCCACCTATTTTCAATGATTAATAAATCGATCTGTGTGATAATAAATTTAACTTACTTGCATGTAACATCTAGATCTTTTCCTAACCTACTTAAAAGAGTATTTACAGTATTAAATGTACTATGAGAATAGTCCCCTTAGTTTTCTTGCAAATGCATCAACTTGTCCAATAAAAATTAAAGGAAATGAGATCGAATAAACTGGTCATTCTAGGGAAAGTATTATTTCCCAGTTTTTCAATGTAATATCATAGCTGAACACGCTGTCTTGAAAATTTCACCGAATCACTGCTGATAAAGAAAATGCTGGCACAGGTAAAACAGAATCCAATCCTAACAAGATACAATCTTCCCTCTTCACCGTACACAATCGCACATTCTTTGCCAATATTGATAATTTCTTCTTTCTAACGAAGAACATTAAAAGGTGTAAGAGCCCCCTTTCCATCAGTTTGATTTACTTCTCTCTGAAAATTCCCCTTTTTTAACTTTTTTTTTTAGCCTTCTGCCTTATCTTTTGCATTTACATGCATACCACCCTGGCAGTCTCGTTTTAAACAAATCCCCTCTTGAACTGCCCTATCCATGAATGTATAGACTTAAATTAGCAGAGTTTGAAATTTGAGGGATGAGCGATAAAAACGAACAAAAATATTTTGAATAAGAATAAAATGAGCGTTTAGTGATTAGTAGATACGGTGTAGTAGCATATCGAGTGCATGAATACTGTAGGTTATATCATAAATGTTTCACAGAAACAAGAATGTAAATACTTACATTCCATAAATGAACGGTTGCACTATGCACATAAAAAAGTATCAAGGTATCAAGCAACTATTAATACTTCTAATTGTTGCTGCGAAAGTATTTAGGTTTACTTGCATTATCTTGAATTAATGATTATACCACAGTAACAGATTACCGAACAGGCTGATTTGGCTTCAGCCTAGGGCGCACAATTTTTGGGGGCGGACGAACTTCAGCTGGGGGCGGACGAACTTCAGCTGGGGGCGGATGAACTTCAGCTGGGGGCGGACGAACTTCAGCGAATGGAAACTTTCGTGAGAACTTTTGAATGTTTTTATAGAAATATTTATTTCCATATTATTATTGAAAGAAAATGTTAATTAATCAAATATAGTTCCAAACGGCCCAGTACAATGAAACGTTGACGATGATTTTAGAGAAGTGGTGGCCAAAGATGATTTTTTTAGCAAAATGATGGTATCGATTTTTCTACCTCTAAAAGGCATTAGGCAGATCAAATTTATCAAAATCATATTTCTCAAAGACAATGGCAAATTGTGTAATTGTCAAAAGGGTATGCTTAGTATATTCGCCATCTGGAGAATATGTATTTTGTGTTCCTTACAAGTTATATGGTGGAACTACTTTACTCGTTGCAACAGCAACAGCGTTGCTCTTTAAGAAAAGTCGGCGGCGCTAGCCGAATTCGTTTACTACGCTCCGTGAAGTCACGAAGGTTAAGCGAATTCGAGATTCGCGGGTTCGTGGTTGGGTGACCGGCCAGGAACCCCGGGATCTAACGACGTCGAGCCTCTGGACGAAGGGATAAAAGGCACTGACTGACTGCGACGTGACGAGACTTGACAAATATAGTAATTATTTAGTGCAATAATTACCCAGTAACGGAGGATTACTCCAGAAATAAAGCACATTAATGGAGGTTTACTTCCCAGTGCAAAGCGCTCAACGCCCTGTGCTTGGAGACGCGTTGCGTCAAGTTGTAGACGCAACAAATAAATAAATTTAAAAAAACACCAGCGCTTAACGGAAAATAGCAATAGCATTTCTCAACGATAACAATTCCGAACATCGAGATTGCGTAAGAAACTTTGTATGCAGTTTTAGAAAAAGTGGATTCAGAGCTTGTGAAACAGCACAAAAATAAAGTGGGATATTGGAGATATGTTCTGAAAAGAATTGTAGAAACTGTGAAATTTTTAGCATCAAGAGAATTGTTTTTTTGGTAACAATGAGATTATTGGTTACAAAGTGAAAACTTCTTAGACTGCACTGATCCGATATCCAAATTTGATCCAATTGTTGATACAAAATATATTTCCAAATGATGAGATTAATTTAAGACTCTAAAGATGTCTGAGACTAATGCAAATGGCGAACGATCTTTCTCTGTTTTGAAGCACATAAAAATTTATCTGATATCGAATCTTAAACAAGATATATTGAATGCATTATGTCTTATATACATAGAAAAGACATTTTGGGACGTGTAGAGTTTGAAAACACTGTTAAAAAATTTGCCGAGACTAAAGCGAGAAAACGAGATTTCATATGACAACGCACATTTTATATGTATACTTAAATGCTTTTTTAACTTTAATATCCAATTTTTTGTAATAAAATGTAAATAATACTCAAATATAGAAATTGTTTTATATTTACCTTATATTTTTAACTAATTGGCCTAAAGATGTTTGATATTATAAAAAATCCCAATATATAATCAATTATTTGTACGTATACAATATTTGCGTTGGTTAAAAATGTCGTATAAGTTTTAATTGAAAATATTGTAAATAACTTTTGTCAAAAAAAAAGCAATTAAAAAAGGGCGCTAAAACATTTGACAGGGTAGGGCGCACATAAGTCAACGTCAGACACTTTTTTTCCCCCCCAACAAATCCTTCACATTTTTTAAGTCAAAATGCAATTCGTCACGTCTCCGTGAAATTCTCTTTCTTTAGAGACCTCATTTACAAAAATTGGTTACCTGTGAGAGCTTCAAAAGGAATGTGTACTACTGATATAATACAGGGGGCGATGACTCAAATTTTTTTAAAACATATTTTTTATCAGATAGAGCAAAGTAAGCTTATAAAAATTGCGCATGTTTGATTTTCGTTGAATTCCATAAACTTTGGAAAGTTGGAACACTAGCGTGTACTGAAATCTTTATTTCACAAATTATGGTCTGAATCCACTTTGAGATTTATTGAGATTTCTAAAATCGTAATTTCGTTAATATGTCAACTCCGAATCGTACACCATTTCTATTACAGAAAGAAAGTATGTTACAATTAAAAACAATGTTAATTTTAAAATTGCATTTACATCCCATACAACCTATAATAAGAATGAATGCACTATTGTCTTGAACATTTTTGTAAAGAACTCAATCAAATCAGCACTAATAATCCTTCACAAAGCTTCTGTGCCTAATTATCTATAAGTTTAAAAAAATAAGGTATTCTGCCATGGCTTCGTTTAGAGCTTCTACTGAACCGATCGTAGTATTTTTTCCTT
This sequence comes from Teleogryllus occipitalis, assembly GCA_011170035.1. Classification (NCBI taxonomy): domain Eukaryota; kingdom Metazoa; phylum Arthropoda; class Insecta; order Orthoptera; family Gryllidae; genus Teleogryllus; species Teleogryllus occipitalis. The sequence goes on along the minus strand of BLKR01007157.1, from coordinate 17,962 downwards.
TAAATGAAAGAATGTGATCCCTAGATGTGTTATCAGATATTGTTTGTGTTGATTCACCAACATTTACGGTGTAAATTAATTAATTAAATCATTCTTTAATTGTACGCTTATCAATAGTCAATTGTTTTCTCCCAAAGGGTGGCTGTTTTAAAATTGATATATATGAGTCGATAGATGCCAGTCCCCGCCGCTTCATGGTGGCGCTGCTTGATGTTTTGTTTTGATTGTTGAGATTTGTTCACGATTCGTCAAGGTTTTGTTTCAGTGTAATAATTGCATTGTGGTGATGACAGTTTGCATGTATTTCCTTTGTAGTGTATTTTGTAGAGAACATTCGGACAGTGGGTTTTGTTCGTTTGTACTGAAGTAGTGAAGTTGTTTACAGGTTATGTCGAATTCCGAATCGTTGCCCACGCGCCCCAAAAGACGCAAACGTAGTATATTGACTGGGAGCAAGGAAAGAGAAAGTCAGCGTGTGTGTCGTGATAGTGAGGTCATTTCGTTTTCTGTTGGGTCATTGTCTATGAAATGTCAGTTTTGTTCTACTTTGTACTTCCCGAGTGGGAAAAATTCTGTAAACGAGTTTACTCTGTGTTGCTAAAATGGGAAAATAAGTTTACCTTCGAGCATTATGCCAGAAGAAATCAAACAGTTGTTTATAGGAGATTATGACACATAAAAAAACTTTAGAAATAATATCCGTCAGTTTAATAGTGCTCTTTCTTTTGTGTAATTTGTTGCCGATATTGCATTGCCACCTGGTCATGGGCCATACGTCTTCAAAATTTTGGGAACTCATCACAAAATATTTTCGTTATACCCTGAAGATTTAAACAATGCAACATATTGTGAACATTAATCTGGGCACTGTATTTTACATTTTTCTCAGATCACACCGTCAAATTCTGACGGGTTCACACTAGTCTATATATTTAAAAAAATAAGGTATTCTGCCATGGCTTCGTTTAGAGCTTCTACTGAACCGATTGTTGTATTTTTTCTTTTAAATGAAAGAATATGATCCCTAGATGTGTTACAAGATATTGTTTGTGTTGATTCATCAACATTTACGGTGTAAATTTATTAATTAAATCATTCTTTAATAGTACGCTTATCAATAGTCAATTGTTTTCTTTCAAAGGGTGGCAGTTTCAAAATCAAAATACATGAGCCCATAGATGTGAGTCCATGCTGCTTGATGTTTTGTTTTGATTGTTGAGATTTGTTTACAATTCGTCAATGTTTTGTTTCAGTGTAATAATTGCATTGTGGTGTTGACAGTTTGCATGTATTTGCTTCTGTGGTGTATTTTGTAGAGAACATTCGGACAGTTAGTTTTGCTCGGTGTACTGAAGTAGTGAAGTTGTTCACAGGTTATGTCGAATTCCGAATCCTTGCCCACGCGCCTCAAAAGACGCAAACGTACATTAACTGGATGCAGGGAAAGAGAAAGTCAGTGTAGGTGTCGTGATAGTGTGGTCATTTCGTTTTCTGTTGGGTCATTGTCTATGAAATGTCAGTTTTGTTCTGATTTGTACTTCACATGTGAGAGAAATTCTGCAAACCAGTTTATTCTGTTAAGCTTAAATGGGAAAATAAGTTTCCCTTCGAGCAATATGCCAGAAGAAATCAAACAGTTGCTTATAGGAGATGATGACACATCAAAAAACTTTAGAAATAATATCCTTCAATATAATAGTGCTATATCTTTTGTGCCAATGTTGCATTGCCATCTGGTCATGGGCCATACGTGTTCAAAATTTTGGGAACTCATCACAGAATATCTTCGTTATACTCTCAAGATCCAAACAATGCAATATATTGTGAACATTAGTCTGGGTACAGTATTTTACATTTATCTCAGATCTCACCGTCAAATTTTGACGGGGTCTCACTAGTCTATATATTTAAAAATTAGGGTATTCTGCCATGGCTTCGTTTAGAGCTTCTACTAAACCGATTGTAGTATTTTTTACTTTAAATGAAAGAATGTGATCCCTAGATGTGTTATCAGATATTGTTTGTGTTGATTTACCAACATTTACGGTGTAAATTAATTAATTAAATCATTATTTAATAGTACGCTTATCAATAGTCAATTGTTTTCTTCCAAAGGGTGGCTGTTTTAAAATTGATATATATGAGTCGATAGATGTGAGTCCCCGCCGCTTCATGGTGGCGCTGCTTGATGTTTTGTTTTGAGTGTTGAGATTTGTTCACAATTCGTCAAGGTTTTGTTTCAGTGTAATAATTGCACTGTGGTGATGACAGTTTGCATGTATTTCCTTTTGTAGTGTAATTTGTAGAGAACATTCGGACAGTGGGTTTTGTTCGGTTGTACTGAAGTAGTGAAGGTGTTCACATGTTATGTCGAAATCCGAATCGTTGCCCACGCACCCCAAAAGACGCAAACGTAGTACATTGGCTGGGAGCAGGGAAAGAGATAGTCAGCATATGTGTCGTGATAGTGAGGTCATTTCGTTTTTTGTTGAGTCATTGTTTATGAAATGTCAGTTTTGTTCTACTTTGTACTTCCCATGTGAGAGAAATTCTGTAAACGAGCTTACTCTGTGTTGCTTAAATTGCAAAATAAGTTTACCTTCGAGCATTATACCAGAAGAAATCAAACAGTTGTTTATAGGAGATTATGACACATCAAAAAACCTAAGAAATAATATCCGTCAGTATAATAGGGCTCTTTCTTTTGTGTAATTTGATGCCGATATTGCATTGCCACCTGGTCATGGGCCATACGTGTTCAAAATTTTGTTAACTCCATATCACAGAATATCTTCGTTATACCCTGAAGATTCAAACAATGCAACATATTGTGAACATTAGTCTGGGCACAGTATTTTACATTTATCTCAGATCTCACCGTCAAATTTTGACGGGTTCTCACTAGTTGGTAATGAAAAGAAATTGAAAGTTGGCACAGTTTTTATGAACAGTCTGTGACAAAATGGCTTCGCTTGATCCACTGAGTCAAATATATTGCTTAGTATTTTGAGCTCTTTGGCTGAACCGGTACTCACTTGTCCAATCACGGAAGTTCCTGAAATCGTGCCCAGATAGCGTCGTGGTAGCATAAATTGTCAATATGGAAGAGGAGTTGGAAATCTAACATTTAGAGGAAATGTAAATTTGATGCTTTAAAATGTTTTTGTCACACATTGTTTGTAAAGAAAGTGAACAGTCGCCATCTCCAGGAGAAGGTCTACGATCCTTAAGGACAACTACACTCTTTCGTGCTGTTAATTTCGAACTCTATGCGAAACCGGTGAGGTTATGTGAGGCTCTGTGAGGTTATTTTTGTATTTGAATTCACAATAATGCTTATTGTTGTATAATGTTTCAGAATAATGTTATAATGGCCATTGGTGTGGCGTGCTTGGGCATCAGTGTTGGCTATATATATTACATGAGGCAGAAATACGAAAAATTGGGATATTATGCTGCTGTTGGTGCAGAAGATAAAGATGTATTTGTAAAGAGAGATTCAAAATGGGATAACTAATTAGTATAATTATATTTATTAAGCTTGTTAGAAAAGTATGATAATAAATATTTAAATATATCTGCATTTTTTGTCATGTTATTTCAAGAAGTGGTAAGGAAATTCACACTCCAAATGAAGGTTGTGATGACTTATTTTACATGTCTTATTGGTAATCAATTGAGCCCTCTCAAAGCCAAAGGAGCTAAGTACCAAAATTTTTAAAACAGTGGTTATGACATCTAAATATATAAAACTGTGCCAATACACAGTTAAAAGAGTGACATTCCAAACACCTTCCAAGTACTTGTAACATCCACCTGTGATGGGTCTGATTATATCTCAAGAATATGAATTCATACAGTTTTTATTGCTTTCCCAAAAATGTAATTTTTGGGCCTTAGCTCCATTAATTCCACTAAATGAGTTTAAATCCTTTAAACAACTGACACAGAATTCACAGCATCAACTGCATTTTTGTATTTTGTGATAGTATTATTTAAATGTGAGCTCATATCCTAAGAACATCCAAAGGGAGTTTGTTGTTGCTAAATAAGTGATTAGTTAATTACTTATTGTCTCTTCTTCTAATGTACTTAATTTCTTTCAAAATTACTGTCCTTTAGGAATTGTATTATAATTCTTATGCCATTTTTTTTAACCCTATTGACATCTCTTTAAATGGGTGCAGATATGTTAGTTATTTACTAGTGAGATATGGTAGTAATTTACTACATTCAGGATAATTTGTGTTTAACATGTTACGTATTATAAGAAATATATGTGTTGTTTTCATAAATAAAAATTATAGGAGAGTGATGGAAGAGAGATCCAGAAAGGTATTCATTTAAGCTTTTGTTATGAATATAGAATTCTTTTAGGCCAATAGCCACAAATGAAAAAAAAAATCTCTTTTAACTTCTCTCTTATTTAAAAGTCCTTTTGTGTTGATATATATTAAATTGCATACAAAATATATTTGAAAATTTTTATAAAAGACCAACAATTTTATACTACACCAGAAAATTTCATTACGAATTATAATAATTAAAAATGTCATAAATAAATGAATTAATGTTTAAAATATTTGGTTGCAAGCATTGATGGTAATGAAACTGTTTAAATTTGCCTGTTCTGAGCAAGACCTGATATTCTTATTTGTAAATTCTGACATACCCTTCCAATTGTAATGTGTACCAAAATATGTGCGTTCTGAACCTTCAATTGCTACCCTTTTGAAATGTTTCAGCAGTATGTGTGTGTGCATATGTTTGTTAGTTTGCTTTTTGGATACTGTTATACGGTTTGTATGCTCTTTTTCATTTTTCTGGAAGTATGTATAACCTTCCTGTTTTATTCTACATATGGAAATTTGAAGTTCTATAACTGAAAACTGAATATTCATCAGCTTAAATGAAATTTTAAAAAATGTGCACTAGGCACATGCTTATAATCCCTGATGCATAGGGACTCCCAATTTTTTACTCTTTTGATTAATATATCATAACACAGGATCCAATTGTTTGTGGGTTGTTTATTGTTTTTTTTTTACACTTGTGTCATTAGAAAGAATGGCAGCAATTTGAATTGTAATTATATATATATATATAGTTATATATATATATATATATATATATATATATATATATATATATATATATATATATATAATACACACACATCTGGGGGGAAATGTAATTTTTTTATTAATTACATTAAAAAAATTGCCATAAAATCATCATTACTTGCTTTCCTTATCATAACAGAACATTGTCCTGAAAATGTGATTGAATCAACTGTTCAGAAGTAAGATGATAAGGGAAAAAAAGTTTCTTTCATAAAAACTTGAGTATTTGCTAGGAATATTTTCACAAGTTTTAAACATTTTCAATAATTATTTGAATGGTTGTTTTCTACACAATTAAATTATTGGAAATTTGTAGATGTGACATTAAACTTAATTATCTGGTGCCGTTAAGTAATTCTGAAACGAAAGGACAGTTCAGTTAGGCTCCAGTATCTACATGTTATGTATGTTAGATACAGGACATTTTACTTCGATGATTTATGAATGAAAGTGAATAATTGGAATAACAGCAAAACACAATGTACGTTATTTTTTAATTCTGCTTTACACTTGATAAGCATTATTATTAACATATTAGTTATATGAGACTAAAAAATAAAATATACTGATATTTTATTTATGTACTTTAACTAAAAGTGGAAATGGCGTAGGAAAATACTCTCTGTTTTACATTTAAAACATTGATGTTTATCGTCTTTTTTTCATAAATATCAAAAGACTTTAGATAATGTATCAAAATCAAAGTTTTGATAAAATTTGCAATCGCTATCCTTTTATCGACATATTCGCTGATGGCATTCTGTCCCCTAAACTGGTCCTTGCTACCCTAAACTATTCAGATGATTTTCTCCAAAATAAGTGTTCCTCTATTAATCTTGCCAAACATCCCTGTGAGCTTTAAACAAACATTTTGATTTTCAAGAGTAAGCCTCAACATTTTCAAAAATAGCTTTATTTTTTCTTTATAAATTTTTTCCTCAGATTTAGCAACGGATACTTAAAGGGAGCTGGAGGAGGCTCAGACTTCAAAAATACTATTTTTGGTTTTCTTTGCATTATAAATCTGTAATTTTATCTTTGATACAAAACATTTTATTGGTCTATACCTATTCTAAGTTGATATTTTTTTGATATAAAGGAAACCGTGCATGGAGGAGGGGAGGACTGTCAGTTTGTGACTCACATTCTATGTAGGTACAGATAGGTCACGCTGTCATGATTTAGCAATCACATTATCTGTATGTTCAATATTTTGAAATATAAGGAACATTTTTTCCCTAACCAAGAAAGACATAAAGCTGATATGCTTAAGAGCTAATAATTATGTCGTTGTGTTCACACTGAATCATTCTCAGTAAAATATCACAAGTTTTGGAAATATTAAGAGAGATACATGACAAGAAAATGTGTAAAAAAAATAGTATTTTTTAAAATTATAAACAAATTAATAATTATTGGAGAGGAGTGCAAGCATATAGGCATGTATTGAACATCTCATAAACATGTTTCAACTTATTAGCTCCAGTATTACCATGCTTCTTAAAAAAACGAATTTAACTTAGGAAAGGGTTCCCCTTAAATATATGGTGCTTCAACATCACATACTTTCTCGCACTGAGTAAGGCCAGGTAGTATTGTAATAGCGCAATTTCTGTCTATACACATCTGTCATCACTTGTAAAACTCTTTTCAAATCGTAGAATAGTTGCCCAAACTACCTTTTTAAGCCAATGTATCAATGCAAATTTGACAATTAAAACTGTGTTTCATACCATACTCTCTGCCAGAGAGTATACTCTTTCATACAGCTATAACGTCTCTGAACAATGAGAAGGAATTCTCAGAAATCTAAACTGCCGCCTCGCGGCGCGACATACCATTGTCGATTCCAATTTGATATTTCCTGAATTACTAACATATGGAGCGCGGGATATTCGAATTTGCAAAATTACGCTAAACTATTCAGATTTGTTAAAAATAGTATGTGACCATTATTAAAGAACTTTTTTTTCGAAAATATTTCATTTAATACAATAAGTATCAAGTAAGCGTACCTTATATGCAGTATAGAGAATGTACTGTCATGCTACAGGGAAAAACAGACGATTTTTTGACAGAAAAAATCATAATGCCAGCCTTGGTAACTAAAAAGCAAAAAAAAAATCTAATATGAAGTAAATTACATCCTCTAACACGTTCTGCAGTCAGGATCCATGTTTTCAGGGGTCCTTGACACCGAAAAATCTATTGACGGCAAAATTTCTGTATGTCCGTCCGACAGTGAACAACGCTAGCCGCTAAAGCGTTCAGCCGATTTTCTCCAAAATTGATATTCTATGATCGATCTGAACAAACTGGTGGTCCTGTTGGGTTAGTTTTTTATTATTATTATTATTATTTTTTAATTTTTTTAAAGGTTCTTTACACGAAGCCTCAACAACATTCTCTAAATTTTCTCAAAAATAGTTCCAAATGTTTCTTTAATTTTTGTCCCCCTGAAAAAATCTTACGAATATGTTTGGCCTTGTGTGTTAACACGCAGACAGATGGATACCAAAAAAAAAAACATTTTTTCGGTATCGGAGGTCCCCCAAACGCATTCGCAAACGCGTTTTTCCGCAGCACCACATACTAACTTTCTCTATATTTCTTATATACGTACGTTTGCGAGAAAGTTTGAATGAAAGTAAGAATGTCGAAAGATCTTCTGTGAATGTAAGCAAAAATAATGCGGCTGAACGAATCAAACAACTGCCATAAACCTGTTGTCTGCCCATGTGGTTCTACAATAGCAGAGCGTCTTTTTTAATGCAATGCGGAAATGTCCAACATTACGGATTCTGGAACTGGTCCGAATTTATATTATCTGAATAACATTGGCCGCCCACTCGTCAGGCATTGATTTAGGTTTTTCACAATACATAAATATCCTAGTTTGATGAACGTTTTTATTTGTGTCCTCGTTTCTTTTGATAGATATAGCAAAGATTTAAAAACGATACGTTTGCTCAGATGCATCATAAATGAGGCGACCGCTGCTCTTAAGGTAAAGGAAACTAGTGGAGCTAAAACAGCACGTACTATGTCGCCCGTATGTTCACGCAACATTACTCGAAAAGTACTCAAATTTTGAAAATTGTACATGACCTTATTTCGAAATCTATCTTAAAGAATCAGATTTTATTAAGGGACAATTTTGTATCTTTAATGTTCTAGTTGTAGGAAGACTCCGAATAAAGTTTGAACTTTTGCAATTTTCGAAAAATCAGGAATTTCAACGAACTCTTAAACGTCCTTCACAGTATCCAGCAACATAATTTAGTCAAAAGCGATCAATTTTGTTGAAATTTTTGAAAATGTCCCAGGGGATTCATGTAAAGTACCTTCAAAATTAAAATATCGGTTTCAAATTCAAGGGACCACGAAATCAGCCAGATCGATTGGGAAATATCAATTTTGGAGAAATTGGTTAAACTCTTTAGCCCGCTAGCGTTGTTCACAGACGTTCTGCCGTCATTCGATTTTTTCATATCAAGGATTTACAAAACATGAATTCTGGCTACACCATATGTAAGAGAATTTTTTCCAAAGTTTAGCAACTGGATTTATCCACTTTTTCGTTACCAGGGCCCTGTAATAAGAGTTTTTCTGCGTAAAATTCGCCGTTTTCCCCCGCAGCATTACATAACTTTCTTTCTCCGTTGAATTTCTTGATACGGTCGCGATCATGCGACATCTTGCGGCAGAACCGAGAAAGACACAAAAAGTCGTGCCATATTCCAACATTAAGATACTACCCTCAGCTGCCACATTACAAAAACCCAAGTATATATTGCGTTTTTTTTTTCAGAGCTGCGTTTGAAATAAATCAGCTGTTGCGGCGTCATCCAATCTGAATGTTGATCGCCACCATTTTGATGTCACTGTAGTGACGTTAAGGTCCCGATTAGACGGCACCGTAACAGCTGAACAAATGGCAGGCGCAGCAAAGTAAAAACTGCAGTACAGCAATTGATCCAAGGGTGTGGGTGTGAGACCTCATTCACAGTGCAAACTTAAATGTAACGTAACGCTGTAAAATACCATACGCCATAAAGTAAACGCTGTAAAATACCATACCATAACGCCATAAAATTTACACGTAAAAGCAACAAGCAATCACAATGACGAACGTAAATTTCGCCTGAACCAGACTTCAACGTACTGAAACTTGATCGATTCGTTTCTAACACGGTGGAAAGATCTTTCCACCATAGTTTCTAGCTTTCTCAAACACAATAAAAATTGTCCCAATTCTTATTTTGAATTCACTACACGCATCAAAAGTATTCTACATTACAATAACAAAATGACATAACCACAAACTACCACAACACAATCTGAAATAGACCTTCAACGCTGCTCTCTGATTGGTGTTCGATAGAATTCCGACGTAAACTTAACGTAAAAGCTTGGAGCTTGTGAACTCGTTAAGTTTATGGACTTACGTCTACGGTTACGTCAAAGCATTCCGAATGGTCTCGCTTAGTAACTCATTTGTAGGTTTTGCGGCTACGTTACGTTTATGTTTAAGTAAGCATTGTGAATGAGGCCTGATGACGGCCATGAATCTTCACTTGCTTATGGTCTCGCATGGACATATAGAATTTAGTGGAGTCTTAATCCGAATGCCTTGTTGCTCTAAAATTTTATCATCTTATTTATTGTGCAGACTTTTCATGTAATTGCTGAAGGGAAAATAAGGACGTGATATCCTCAGTCACACTTACCATCAACTAAAATAATTTCGAATCTAAATTCGCGAGTATAACAATGCATGTATAACATGTATGTAACAATGCATGTATAATATGTAAAAAGAAAGGAAATTGTTGAATGCACGCACAAATTACTAAGAGTATTTCTATAACGATTTATCAACAGGAATGTTGTTGAACTAATGAATATTATTATAATGCATCTTCCGTACTTGGTCAGTTACATCCAAGGTTACATACACGGTGCAAGTAACAGTTGATTGAAAATGTAAAACACGCTCTGATTAGATAATGCCAATGTAGATTTCAGATTTTGAGATACTAAATGGGTAAGCAAGCAAAATTTGCATCACATTGGTCAATGGTACGTGCTCTAATAAGCGGTTCTACCTTTATGAATATACCGATATATGTAGCCGAACATTTTATTTGTTCTTGTTATATGCTGATTGTGTTGAGTTATTTGTTGCCCAAGTGCTTTTAGTCATTTCGTGGTAAGTATAATTAAAATTTACACTAGCTGATTTTCTTGAATTGTTTCCGACTTCCGAAGCACAAAAAGTAGTCATTTTACAATCTTCGCTGTCCGGGTGACGCCGCGTTAATTGATGTGGTGCCGACATTACGATCATCATGTCGTGATCTTCATCACGGCTCGGAATGCTCTTGTTTATTTATAACAATCGCCAATCGTAGGTAGAGGACTGCCTGTCAACCGCGGGATGGCGTACCGCGTAAACCATTTATTCATTCATTCATTTATTTATTCAAAAACTGTATGTGACGTATGGGGGAGAAAATCATCTGCGCACGCTTTCTCAAGATTCAGAATCCTTTCCCAACAATTTAACTATTAATAGTTGGAAGATGAAATAATAATAATAATAATAATAATAATAATAATAATAATAATAATAATAATACATTTAAAAAAGCGAGATATTAACATTTCAAAAACTAGATATTTTCCTTGCCGAATTATAGAAAACTTATTTGAAAACAGTAAACGAATGAACAGATTTGATTTTTCTGTTTTGCTAACAAAATAGAAACTCACCCTAAGCTCTACTACCACTTCAAGCATAAGGAAAGCTCAACAAAACGTGCGTATAGTGAAGCTACATTTACGTCCAGAAGTAAGTCAAGGGGTTATCTCAGCATTTGCTCAATGAATCAGGGAAACTGGACAAAAACCCGATCGAGAGAGGGGTCATTGACCCGGAAGCTGAAGTATATTACTTGTTACAGGCATTTTAAGTATTTTTAAAAAAGTTATACAATGCAAATGTAAACTAATTCATAATACTATATCATTGTTTTGTTAAAGTAAACATTATTTTTCTTTTTGACGATCAGTATAGTCTCTAATTGTATAGAAACAGTTTTGCAGCAGAAAAGATTTTACTTTTAACTTAAATTTGTGTACCAATTGTAATTGTTTAATTTCATCTGGCAGTGCGTTGCAAAGTGACGTACATGTATTGTATGTGGATTTCTTGTAGTGAGCTGTTGATACTGACACTTGATGAACATGATTTCTACGTCGAGTGTTGTAACTATTTACAGTGTATTTACAGTGTTACGTCGAGTGTTGTAACTATTTCAGTATTACATGAAAATATGTTCCCACCGTTAAGTCAGTTTTGACAAATACTACAGATTCGTAAATAAATAGGCAAGGCAATGATAAGATTCCAAGCTCAATGAAAAGAGGCTTGCAGGCATCACGTTGATGGCATTTTTTCTTTATTCGGATAATTTTCTTTTGCAGTCTAAATGTCTGGGCACTAAAGGATGAGCTTCCCCAGAATATTATGCCATATCTCAGGCGGGAATGTACATTTTCAAAATACACGCAATGAGCTGCATGAAGGCTGACAGAATCAGAATGAATTCTGAATGCATAACATAATGAACTTAATTTGTGTTTAATTCTGTTATATGTACATTCCATTTGAGGTTTGATTGAATTGAGAGACCTTGAAATTTTGTTACCCTAACATCAGCTAATTGCATATTCATTTTCAATGGAGCATACGATTGCCGATTTGAAACCAAAATTGCATTGAGACAGTTTTTCCTTCGTTAACTATTAATTTTTTATTACAAATCAATTTGAAACTTCTGAAATTGTACAATTTGTTTCTTTTTTGCAAAGAACATTCGTGTCATCAGCAAACAGAAGTGTTCTTCCATTTTTAAAGGATGAGGGCATATCGTTTACGCACAACAGATAGAGGATAGGACCTAAGATCGAGCCTTGTGGGACCCCATGTTCAATTGGCAAAGAATTCGAAAGATAAGTATACGAAGTAGGGTCAAAAAGTACCCGGAATTGGTTATTAAAAATGTATTAAAAATATTTATAACATTGTTACATTATTTCCCTTCAAAATACTCTCCTCCTGCATCTACACATTTATTCCACCGTTCATATAATTGTTGGAAACACTCTTGAAAGCCGTTTTTTGAAAGTTCCTTCAGCCGCTCCGTCGCATTTTCAATCACCTCTGACGAATCAGCAAAACGATGTCCCTTCAATGCCATTTTTAACCTTGGAAACAGGTAGAAATCTGGTGGTGCGAGATCGGGAGAATATGGAGGATGTTCCAGAGTGGTAACATTATTCTTGGCAAGGTATTGTTTCACCATTAGGGATCGATGTGCTGGGGCATTGTCGTGCAACAAACACCAGTCATTCTCTGCCCATTTTTCAGGTCGTTTTCGTCGAATTGCATCTCGTAGCCGTTTTAAGATCTCTGTGTACAATTCTTTATTTACTGTTCTCCCTTCAGGAATAAATTCATAATGAATCACTCCACGGTAAACAAAAACACCTCCAACATCACCTTACCCCGGCTTCTGTCCAAGCGAAATTTTTGTTTTCTTGGTGAAGTTTTTGACTTCCATTCAGCGGACTGCCGTTTTGTCTGAGGGTCGTAAAGAAAGCACCATGTCTCATCACCTGTAACAATTTTGCGCAGGAAGCTGTCATCTGCATCAGACATTTCAATCAAGTCCCTGGACATGGTCACTCTCATTTCCTTTTGCTCAGGGGATAACATTTTTGGAACAATGTGCAAGCAAACACGATGCATGTTCAAGTCATTATGAAGAATGCTGTGAACACTCCCATGTGAAATACCAACTTCAGAGGCAATAGTATTGATGGTTGTTCGCCTGTCCGCACGCACAATTTGTCGAACGCGCTCAACATTGTCGTCTGTAGTGGAAGTGGAAGGCCGCCCAGTCCGAACGTCATCTTCAATTGTTGTGCGACCGTCGCGAAAACGCTTATGCCACTCGTAAACTGCTGTTTTCTTCATCGCAGAATTTCCGTATGCTTTTTTTAGCATCTCAAGAGTCTCCGAGGGTGATTTCTCCAGCAACACACAGAATTTAATATTGCCACGCTGCTCTAATGACGGCATTGCACAATCCGACGAAAGAAAGAAACTACGATCTACAATATTAAACACCGAACGCACAGAACCAACTACAACTGCCTGCTAACCTCAAAAGCACATTCACTACCAGTTATGCCAACCTCACAAACAAAAATTTCCCTTTCAGCTAACAAATACTTGACTGTAAGCGACCATTCCGGGAACTTTTTGACCCTACCTCGTATAATGTCCGTTCAGCCTATTTTCTCGAAAATTGATATTCCTCAATCGTTCTGGCTAATGTCTGGTCCCTGGAATTTGAAACCGATATTTTAATTATGGAAGGCACTTTACAAAACGCCCCTCGGACATTTTCAAAAAAATATCACCATTTATTTTTATTAAACTTTGTCCTCGGATAGGGTAATGGACGCTTAAGAGAATGGTTCATGCCTCGTTTTCGTTGGAATTTCTCATTGTTCGAAAATTACAAACCTTCAAAATGTTTTCGGCGTCTACCTACAACTATAATATTGAAGATTTTTTTCCGAAGTGAAATCTGTTCCATAAAGACGTCTTGAAATAAGGCCATGTTCAATGTTTGGAAAATATGAGTTTTCGTGTAGTTCTTCGCGAAATATATGCAATTTTTTAATTTTTTTCTCAAAAACTTCTCCAATTTTTTGTTTAAATTTTCTTCACATATGCAATAAGGGACGGTAAAAAAGTGTGGTGCTAGTCTCATTTGCGGAAATCGCACGGTTTTTGGAAAATTGCAAAAGGTTAACATTTCAAAACTACAAAATTGAAGATAAAGATTTTTGCCTCAAAGTCTGTTGTAAACAATCAGATCCAAAAAAGACAATGTAATTTTTTTTAAATTAGTAGTTTTTGCTTAATTTGCTCTTGAAATTCATGCATTTAAAAAAATTTTTCAAACATCGCTTTAAATTTTTAAAACAATTGTCCATAGATAGAAGGGTCGCTTAAAAGAATGACTCAAGTTTCATTTAAACTCCTCGTATTTGCAAAAACTTAAAATTTGAAAACTACGAAGTGGAAAATAAAGATAATTGTCTTAAACAAAACACTTCTAAAAATCTCAGCTCATTAAAAAATGTCATGTACATTTGTTTGAAAAAACTGGAAATTTTCCCGAAATTTCTGCTTGAAATGAATGAAATATATACAAGTGTCCCACCAACTACAGGCCACGAGAAAAATCCTCGGAGTACAGGAATGGATCCTAAGGATATGAAAATTATTTAATTTCATTTTAATTTAATTTACTATGGAAAATGCCAGTATATTTCTGTTTTTACTCTATTAAATATTTTTTCTCAGTGTATTGATGTATTTTATTTAGAACACACTGGAAACCTTAATTGAAATTTGGGCAATAATGCCGCACTGCATATTTGAGAAGTTAATTGTTGAAGGGCGAGATGGTGGCGGCAATAAGATAGAGCGGTTTTATGTACAGTCGATCTTGTGTTTTACAAATTAGCCTTTTATAAAATATTTGAAACCTATTTGATAATCCACATTTTTTGTCAGTGTTACGAGGTAGAGAACATACATATTTTCACTGAACGAAGGATCACTTATCTACGCAAATGTCAGCATTTCACCAGAAATATATTCCATACTATAGTCTTTCAAAATTTAAATGAGTATAATGCAATACAGTAGAACGTCGATTGTCCGGTGTTTTTTAAATAAAAATTAGGTTCGCTTTTTGGGTGAACATTTTGTGAGTTGAAAATTAAACAAGTGTTTCCAAAACTAAAGGATTTATTTTATATTTTTACTTATACGTTGCTTTTTCTCGGTTATAGAACGTTAAAGGATTCATTTTACTATTATTTTGTTATAATAGAGGAGTTTGGCTGCACTCTCTAGTTTATAAAACATTTTAAAATAAAAACACATTATTATAAGCACCGGAAATATTATACAAAACAATTACATTATTATAAACGACTACATCGGTTTTGTCATTAGTGCTTTCAGTTTTCACTATTAAATATATTTCAAACTCTTTTATAAACAGACACGCAAAATTTATAAAAATAATATGCTAAGAATATTCAGAATTCAATTCAACAGATTTAAAGCAACCTGCAGCAGCTTTTTGCTGCGGTAGGTCTGTTACTTTCCGGATAACCATTTTGAATGATTTTGATCAAAAGCATTTTTTGCTTTTTATCAAAATCATTCAAAATGGTTTTCCAGAAAGTAACAGACTTCTTTAAAAGAACCTCTTCTTCTTCTTCTTCTTCTTCTTCTTCTTCTAAAGAACGTATAAAATGCTCTCATATAACCCTGCAATAATGGAAATATTTTAACAAAGATAGTTCACGAATGCTGCAATACCATAGTATAGTATAAACACAATGCAATAGTTCTTTACGTATCCAGAATATCAAAAAAGTTGCTGTTCCATAACGCAATAGAATAGAAAATATTTAACATCTTCCTTGCAGTCTTCCTGTCTTGTCTCATCAGCTGTGTGGTAAGAAGATGCGCACTAAATTCAATCTGTTCACGCAGAGTGAGAAAAGTTGGAATAACTAAATGAAATATTCGCATTTTTTCAGTGAAAATTGAAAGTTTTTCATTGTTTTTGAATTTTTTCCCAGGGGCGCTGGGTATCTAACGAAACCATGTATACCTCTTGCATATCCAGAGGTTGCATGGCTTTGTTTCAATTTCTGCACGGATTGAAAATTAGTAATATAGATTACATTGTTCTTAATGTAACTGACTCCATATCGAGTGCAACGGAAAATAAATAAATAAATGAATACGTAAAACGAAAATGTAGAATAATTCGAAACTAATATATATAAATATTAGTTATATATAATTTTGTTCGGGGGCATGTTGGAAGGGAAGTTAAATGCCATCATCTTGGTCCTCATAACCCTTGGTTTTGGTAAATTTTAAAGGGATATTTTGTGGAGAATGACTTTCATTTCAAAGTGTTAATAGTACAGTACTAAAAGTTTCGTTTGATGTTCATGTTGTACTATTCGGTTGTTGTCAGTAACCGATTAAGTAACTAGTAGGTGGTTTGAGTGGTTCTGATTAGTAGAGCAACGTCGTTTATAGAGAGGTGCCTTGCTTCTCTTCTAAAATCTCTAAAGATATTCCAGAACTCAAAATAAATTTTCTGCATCTTTTGAGAGTAGGAGTAATAGATCGCGACGACCATTGTTCATGGAGGTCAAATATGTGTCAACTTACTCTTCAACGACCCGCAATTGCAGATTAGGACGTGTGCTCTCTCTGCTACTGGCACAGCTGTGACGTGACGTCACAGCGCAAATAAATGTAAAGCGGTTAGAGGACAAGCACTATCTCTCATCGTTCCACTGACGTTGACAAATGCTTCATATGTGACTGGAGTCCATGAAGACTTTTCCTAGAAGTTTCCTGAATAAACAAAAGAAAATTGTTTAAAACCGGATGGAATCGCCTTTAAACAAGCCAAGGGGATTTTTGGAAAAGTCACTGATATTATCTCAGCTCAATATAAGCTTACAAGTTGTCATATTTGTAAAAGGGAATAAAAATAGCATCTTCAAAAAGAACAAATAAATATATTGACATTACAGAATATAAAATTTTAATTAAATGAAAATGTTAATGTTCAAAATTATTCTTCATTTTTTATTTCACTGATAAAATCATGTAGACTGCATGATGTTTTTAACAGTCCGCCTACGCCTTTATAATAATAGTAATTATAATAATTATTATTACTTACTTTTTATTAACACAACCAGCTCCACTTTTTATTTATGACATTTAAGAGTAATTTATTATAGCGTGTATTGTTCCATATAGTATTTTTTGATGACGTTTTGGCTACACCTTTTAGCCATCTTCAGACCTGTTTTTTAATTGTACATTTTTACAATTTATGGTACATCATTTTTAATACATTTTACAATAAAAATTTGTTGACAGAAGCTTACCTTATAAAATGCAGTTTAAATATTACTTACTAGAATATTTACATATATACATTATTCATACAGTAAGCGTGCGTACTTCCGCTCGCTGTTCCTTCATTTGTTACCGTCTCTATTGTAATGATTTGTGAGACTAGCCCGCAAGAATGCATGGAACACGGAACGTCTATATAATCAAAGAGGAGCCAATAATGAAATAAACAATAGACAACAGCGCCGCGTAATAATAATTATTAGGAAAGTGATAGAAAACAAAAGGGGCGGACATAGGCATTATGAACAGTGAATAGAACCCGAATTTAGGAACATTTTGAACCAAGAATCACGTTATTCGAGCCACGGGTTCCGTAAATATTATAAATTGTGTAAATTGCATGTATAACACGGCGAAGATTGAAGACATGGTGACCATTGTTGTACCTCTGGAAGTATACAACAAGACGAGTTTTATTGAATATCCAGTGAATGCCTGGGTGGATTTTGGCCAAACTTTCAGAAATAATAGAGAAAAATATTTAGATCAGGGCAAAATTAGTCACGACGCGGGGGGATTTATGTAGGGCTTGGAATAAATTATTAACCAGTTTCATAGCATAGCGGATTAAGAAAGAATTGAAAGAGCGACTGAATGTGTAAGTGACGTCATCACGAGTTGAGAAGACGAAAAATAAAGGTTTTTGGAAAAAGGAGAACAGGAAAGGGAAATTCGGTAATGTGACGACTACAAAATGAAAGCTAGTAAAATTATGAAACAG